>JAQGDG010000489.1:0-131993 GCA_029844215.1 Przewalskia tangutica | reverse complement strand
TTTAGACCACGGGTGTGAGCTTTTGTGATGTTAGAGGTGTTTCTTCGCTGGTTTGGATTTGAGTTTTGCGCATGTTATATTATGGCTAATACGGCGTTGATTGCCTCTGTAAGTATAAGTAGTTGAAGACTATACCGCACACGCTTGTTCGGAGACTTAGAAGAACATTCGACGAATTTTTCTGCTGGGAAGAATGTTATACCCCCGTAGTTCCACTGGGTATGTATGCGAGGACGACGCACGCAGATTACGACATGTAAATTTTGGAAAGAAAGGAAGACGTGATTTTTCACTAAAAGCTTCCGCCAGGGAATAAAAGTTCGTTGACGGAATTGATTCCTGATTTAGTATTTGGGCTTCTGGATTATTTTAGAATTATGAGATTTTATTTTCTAAATGGTCACGCTGGACCCACGAGAAATTTATGGTTTTAGGCCCACTTTGTTTTGAGGTTTTCGGTATTTTGGATATTTTCAAGACGAAATATTTTGATTTAGCTCGGGGGCTTACACGGTCACCCCATGTGGCACCTCGTCGATTTGGAGAGGACGTTGTTCAGCCACTTGTCCTCGCCGAATGGCTCATGCTGGCAAGCCACTGCCTCTTGTTTTCGCTGGCTATGTAAGTGGGACCCACACACACATGGCCCAATCTTGACCATACACTTACATGGATCTGGCCCTGATTCTTCTATAAATACCCCTAGTGCAAGAGTAAAATTCATTCCACACTTAAAGATTTTCCATAGCAAAATACTCCCTCCCTTAGCTTGTTCTCGTTTTTCCCTCCCCCACTTGTGTAGAAATACATTGGCCTAGTATCCCTAGTAGTATTCCAAAGTTGTTTTAATACTAGGAGCCCGGAAATGCTACTTTATTCCAATAGTCGCAAAACGAAACCCTAGAAAATCTTCATAAGTTTGGTTGAAGTTGTTACAGAAGTTGTTTAGAAACTTCTAAGGGTCGCTTGGAGCGGGTTGGAGCGTAAGGAATCGAGCCAAACGCTGCTCAGATCGACTTATAAACTTGATAATTTTGGGCTTATCGATGTAATGATCTATGTCCCCTATCAGAATCGGATATTATACGTCAGTAGAGTTATACTTGAGTATATTATATCGAAGGACGATTATAAAAGGATTGAACAGATTTACATCGACCGTATTTACGTGAGACTTGTGTAGTATTATTGTGAAGCAGAATTGAACACGCCCAAGACGGTAATCCTCGAGTTGTTGGCCCGGTAGCGCCTCGACAGGAGGAGATTTACGTGATAGCGGGGAGAGTCGCGAATTTTCGTAGAATAAGGAATCTTGTATTTAGAATATTCTACTAAAGAACTAGAGATTGATAGATATATCATGGCCTTTATAGTGGATCTTCACGCACATACTGACTTGGCTTGTGGTTTAAGCTAAAAGGTATGTGATTCTTCCTATACTCGAGCACGATTGTTTGAACTATATAATACTAGAGACGTATACGTGTGAAATGAGTTTTGTTTGTTTTAAAACATAAGGTGTTATAATGGCTTTACGGGAAGTTAGTTATAACGACTTTATGAAAATAAAAGAAAGATTTGATTTTGAAAGTTAAGAGACTTGATCTCGAAAGATAAGAGACTTGACTTATAAATGACTTGTTTTCTAAAAGGAGAAGTAACTTGATTTAAGATGTAGTACTTGATTTTAAAAATCTTATAAAGATTTTCTAAGGTGGAGTAATTTGGTTTGAAAGGAAAACATGTTTTTTTAATATTACGAGTATTAGTATCACGTGGCTTTTACGTAAAAGAGGTCTTTTGAAAGAACGAAAGATGTAGTATTTTGGGTTTGAAACCGGATTGTCGATTAAAATGAACGTATGTTGAACTTGCTTCATGCTTGTCGTGATAGTCTTTGACGTGTTGTTTTGTTGATATGCCGCCGTGACTCTCCTGGAGGCCTATCCGATTGATCGATCGGACATACCGACGCTGGGTGGTCCACGAGTATGCGCCCACTTTGAGTATCGATCGTTGTTTCAGATCGCCGACTCTGGGAGGGCGGCCATCCGACGATTTCCTTCGGACACGCCGACACGATGGATGGTCCACGAGCACGATCCAAGAGGATGGTTTCATGGCCATGACTTCCGAGGTGAGATGCCGGCATACGGCCATCGTGAGGTTCAAAGTTGTTAGTCCACGGACCGCTAATCCATGAAGCTTGCCGCGACGCAGCGATCACTGCTTGATTTGTAATGCGTGGGTTCGTGCACACTTTAGATACTTGTTCGGTCATTTTCTGCACCGAGCCTCCGTAGATAGCTTAAGATACTTGCCTCGGCCATATCTTGTGAGACGGTAGGCTATCAGACGTTAGCTTAAGATACTTGCCTCGCCAATGCTGCTAGCTGGATCGTAGTTGCTTCCGCATTTTGCCCGTGATGGGATATGACTAGCTTTTGACCGTAGTTGGCTATTCTACTTGGCCCGATCAGTTTTGATGACGCAGTGGATCTAGTGTTCAGTTCACATACGGGTGTTGTTTACATCATGTATCGCGGCTAGTGAGAATGAGTTCCACGCATGAGTGATATTACGGGCGAGACCCATAGTTATGCGTGAGTGATTATTCGGGATATGCGCCCTCTTACTTGGCATAATCGCCATTTATCGCAAAATGGTTTTATAAAATGATGAAATGGGATTTCATTACAGATTTTTCGCACATACTTGGTACCGTTGTATCGACTTCCTTCGGCTCGCTCATGCGCAGTAGAGGTACACTGCTTGTCACGACCCGATCCCGGCGTGATCGTGCCTTACCCGGCACCCTAGTGATACAACATCGAGAAAACCAATGGAAAATAAAACTTTAAACAAGAAACAAGATATATGATCATAAAACAGCCAACCAAACTGCTACCTTCCAATAAAATATATATAAACAACTCTTTCAAACGAACACTTTAACTTTTTACAAACCCCGCCTACAAATAAGATTTTACATACTCTAAGAGTTTTATACAACATGATGACAGGGCCCGCCATACCCCGAATGTACAAGAACCTACAACTCAGTGGTAACATACCAAAAGATAAGCCTCGGAGAACGGAGCTTCCTAACGCCGAATCGTGATCCTAAGAGCGAGGATCAACTACCGATGTACTCCTACCGCGTATTGAACGCAGCCTCGAAGGAGGTCGCATAACAGGTACCAAGTATGTGAAATCGAAATATCGCAGTTGAAATCATAATACATAAAGCGAGACATGTATGATAACAAAAATACAAGACGCAACATAAAAGCGCTGCCGTGACTCACGCCTCAACGCTATCACTTAATATAACTACGGGTCTCACGCCCACAACATCAATCATGTTCGTGATCATGGTCGCATGCCTTTTGCATCAGACGGTAGACTTGTCCATGATGCAACAATAATAATAATGCCGCATGGCCACACGCCGAATTTCGCCTGCAGACATGTCCATGTAACATCAACAACAATATACTGGTGATCAACCCTGCCGCATGGCCACATGCCCCCGGAATTCTGCATCGGTGCAGACATGTCCATGTAACCACAATAACACTATATCTGTAATCAACCCCCGCCGCGGCCACATGCCCCCGGAATACAGCATCGGTGTAGACATGTCCATGTAACCACAACAACAATCTACCACACAACCAGGCTATCACAAACAAGCTCAAGCAAATTACCATACTTCTAGACTTTTATAAAAGATCCACTCTTTCTCAAGAGGTCACCTGATATCAACATTTGCACAACAAAGGATATCTCAACAAGCATAGGCGAGTTACACAACAACAAGCATAGGCAAGTTATACAACAACAATCATAGGTGTTATACATAACTCAAGGTACTTCCATTTTATATCAAGGTCCGGGTTTTAACCCTAAAGTACTACGTACGTTAAATTCCTTTTAAAGAGATCCATTCCTTTTATAAAGGTCACCCGATACCCGTAGTATAAAAATAGAGTGACTCACATTTTTAGGTAAACCAAAACACTTTCCTTTTCAACAACATTCTTTCCCCTAAGGTTCCAGTTTGCCTAATTTCAATTACTCAGATCTCTTTATTTTAGAAAAGTTTCATAGTTCATAGTCTTAATCATTTAAGAATATAATTCTCTTTTAAACAATATGAGAGGCATATGTCTTATACGTGAGTCGTTTATTCTTGTTTACAACAATCTTGTTACAGCAGCCATGATCTAGGAAATGTAATACAATTTTGTCTTATCTTAGCTTCTATGCAGATGGAGGTTTCTACTGGTTTTAATAACAATTAGTTATTTGTCAATACACTTTCCTTTATTAGCGCTGATGTGGTTTGCTCGACACTTATTCTCATTTCCTAGATTAGTAAAACATTATTCTTTTTAAAACCAAGTACTCATTTCTCGCGAATGAGGTTTCACAACACTTTTAACAAAATGTTAATAACCAAGTAAAACAAGTTAAGTCTCTTATCTTTCAAGATCAAGTCTCTTAACTTCTACAATCAATAAACTAATCTTACCTACATGTAGTCGTTATAACTAACTTCCCATAAAGCTATTATAACACCCTATGTTTTAAACCAACCAACTCATTTAGCACATGACGCTCGCATTACATAGTTTACAAAGCATCATGCTAGAAAGGATAGGAAGAGGTTCACATACCGCGACGATTATCGATAATAAGCAAAACGCCCACAAGATTATAACCCGCTAGCCTTTTCCACTCTTCAAGTAGAATACGCTACTCGTAGTACTTCCACCTATAAGGCCACAAACGCCTATTAACTTCTAACCGCACGTTCCATATTCTACGTAGAAAATTGGCAGCACCTCCCCGCAACAGCGTAAATCTCCTCTCTATCGAGGCCGCTACCAAGCCAACCAGTGGGGTTATACGCCTAACCTGGACGTACAATTCTACTACACAAGAATACCACACAAGTTCATCAGAATACACCCCATGTAACTACAATGAGTTCTCTTCTTTATTCAGCTTAAGTCAAAAGACATTGCCGCAAAGCTATGTTCAGATCTATATATAGTATACTTCTACTATATAATCCTACAACATGTAATTTCCAATTACAATAAGGACAAGAGTATTTACCTTGATAAGCCCAAAATTATCCAAGTTATAATGTCGATCCCGAGCAAGGTTTAGCTCCTACCCGAGCGCCCAATCCGCTCCAAACAACCCTGAAGTTCTAACCAACTTCTATATAAATACTTCAACCAACTATGAAGATTTCCTTGTGGTTTCGGCTTGAGACTAAAAGGACAAAAGGTAGTATTTCCTGCTCTACGATAGAGGTAACTTTTGGAATACTACAAGGTAAAGGCTAAGGTATTTTGGGCATTATAACAATACTTGGAGAAGTATTTCAATACCACAAGGAGGGTATTATACGAGAACAACAAGGCAAGTGGGTGTACCCTCTACCAACACAACTAGGAGGGTACCCTCCCGCCACAAGGCCTCTCAAATGGGGAGGGGGTGTGGCGGACGAACACAACAAGAAGAGGAGGGATATTTCAAGACTTGGAAACATTTGTGGATGAATGAAGTCTTCACAAAGGGAGGGGTATTTATAGGAAGCTGGTGGCCAACCAATGGACAAGATCAAGCCATGTGCGAGGCAAGTGTAAGGCCTTGATCGCCAAGTGCACCCTAACCCTACTCCACAAAACAAGGCACCAAACAAGCCATAAAACAAGGCACAAACAAGGCTAAAACAAGGAGCCAATCGCCATGAAAATGTGACCCAATCCGCCAACCTAACGCCCACTGAGGTGACAAGTGTCACCCTCCCATTGGTCCAAAACATTTCGCCTCTCTGAAAAATCCGCAAAAATCAAAAAGGACATAGCCGAATTTTCCTTCGCAGCTTTGTAAAACGCTTCATTTAAAAACGACTCTAACCGTGTCAGGCACAAAATTCGATCCAATGCCTAACTTAAGGCTCAACTTTCGTGACGCCTCCACGCACATACTCGTGAAAATACGGGTATAACATTCTCCCCTCCTTCGACACCTGCGTCCCGACTGTTCCTTCTCCAGTCGGATAACACGAACCTTCCTCTAACAAGGTGCCGACGCCACACCGCCACGAAATAACACACGTTCTCTTCCTTCCTTACTCGGCCCTCGAACACTGAACTCTCCCAAAGATAATGCACTTACTTCATCGCTTGCTTCCAAAACGTGGAGTCACTACCCAAACTTGGTCATCTTACTAGCTTCACTTTCCGCCAAGGCCATTCCCGCCTTCACGAACCGATTCTGGTCTAACGATCCACGAACTCATACGATGGTTAACTAAACTCGCCTAGCATCCTCGTGATCTTACCTCGGCGGGACCACCTCGAATCGACTTCACCACAAACCGGGCTGCGGGTTGACCCGCGAATGGTCCTCAACCCGACCCTCCGTCGCGCCAACTCTTGCTCCTCGTGTCACGACCCGACCCAAGCTCAAGGACGGTGCCTACCTGGGCACCCCTTTGGTAAACATCGAGAATAGCAAATGAACATACACAACTAAAAATACTTAAACATAAGTTAACAATAGGCTAGCCGATAAGGCCACCTTCCGTAAAAATATACTCAATCCTAAATAGTAACAAGACATTTTTTTCTTTACAACCCAATCCACAATGTGACTACAGACTTAAGAATAACAACTCAAGTGACAGCCCCGCCATACCCTGAATGTACAATAACCGACAATACTGTGGATAAGCCTCCTAATAAAGGAGCTTCTCAACAACAAAGGATCCTAAGAGCGAGGATCAAGAATTGTACTTTACTCATGGCGTTAACGCAGCCAAGGAGGTCAAGACAACATGTACCAAATATGTGAACCGAAAGCATCAGTAATGAAATCATAAGTCTAAAATAAAATCGAGACATGTATGATAACTCAATTAAAGACAATGTGCCTTACAAACAATGAGACTAAAAAGGAGAATACATACAATATAAAGTCGGAAAGCTCACGATCAAAGAATGACCACCCACGCAAAGGTGTCATTAAGCAATCTTATTCGGGACTATTTCACCCGATAGATCCAGTGGACCCGCGTGAGGTATTCCTCGCACGGGACTATTTCACCCGCATAAGCCCTTACGACTCGCACAGGTATTCCTCGCATAGGTCGGACCCGCCGCACGGGACTATTTCACCCGCATAAGCCCTACGGACTCGCATGAGGTATTCTCGCATCGCGGGTAGCAAATCCACGGAAATATGCACGCCACAAACCCGGGAACGACCCGCAATATTCAACTAATAGCACAAATCCTATCACACATAACATAAGCACTACCGCTTTATCATACAATATATAAGCAAGTTAAGCAATCCCCTAACTTCTTATTATTCTGTTTCATATACACTCTCATTTTAGTTTACTTAAGGCACTAACACGTTCTTTATAAAAAATCCGGGAATTTAACCCAAAGTACTACGTACATCTATTCTTTCAAAATGACTCATTTCATTATAAAACTTCCAAGATACTAATAACCGTAGTATCAAGTTACAATTTCTTTTTCAAGACAAGTCACAATACTTTTAGAAATAAAATTAGGCTTCTAAATCAAGTGACTTCTTCTCTCGTAAAAGCCTTAGGCAATTGATGCCTTTAAATCAAATTGCCTTTCAAATAAATCAAGCCATTTATCTTTCCATAAAGCCAATATAACCAACTCCCCATAAAGTCGTTATATTCACTTTATACCTAAGTCAAGTACAATTTCCTATCCGCGGACTTATACGCTTAAAACTAAACAAGTGTCACATTCTTTAAAACTCTTCAAGTCCCTTAACATGCTTAAATTACTTAAGAGTAAACCATTCTCTTATTAACTTTTCATAAAGCTATTATAACCAACTTCCCATAAAGCCGTTATACTAGCTTTATACATTAGCAACTTACATACTTCTTTTTAACCAAGAGACTTAAACTTTCCAAATGAACAAGTATCAAAATACTTTCAACATACTTAAAGTCTCTTAACCTTTGAAAACCAAGATATCCTTAATAAATAAACAAGTGAGTTAATTCTCTAACTCAAACAACTCGGGCATTCTTAAAATAAGCCAAGGATATCAAATAGACTAGATTGTCAAAATCTTGACGCCTACCGCATTCATACATTTACAACTTAATCATGCTCAAGAGGTAAGAAAGTTCCACATACCTCTTGGTTTAATCCACTTGCTAAGTCCAATCGCATGCGTAGTATGCCAACCTATAATGACCATAGTACATCTATTAACTTCTAGTTTAAAACGTAGAATATTCCAAGTGCAAGTCACTAAATTCTACGGAAAATCTGACAAAGACTTCCTTTGTTTTTACTAACTTTGCCACCTTTTCAAGGCCGAATACAATAACCAAACAGCCCCAATTGGCTCACCACAATTTATAAGGTAGTTCAATACAAATGAATAACCAAACAGCCCCAATTGGCTCACCACAAACGATAACAAACTAGTCTAAACTACTAGTCCAATTTCGGCCACAATGTATATAACAATACCAATTCTTATTCAATTCCAATTCAATCTAAATTGGTAGCATAATATGATATCAAGCCGCCATTAATTATAGCTACTACATTTTCCAAGTAGGTAACATGCGACAATTCAATTTATCGATCAAATTGGATTTCAATTTCAAATGGCTAAATATGTCATTTTCGGATTTTGAGCTTCCAATTCCATAACACTTATCAAACTTCATAACACATATCACAAGACCACTTATAACTTATCATAACATGAAATCTTCAATTACAAAAGTAAAACGAAGATTATACCTCAATTAGCCCAAATATGATTCAAGAGTACAAGTCGATCTCTAGCACCTTTAGTGTAACGACCCGTTCCGGGCCCCGTTACTGGTGCCTTACCCCGGGCACCCTAGTGATACAACATCAGAGAAAACCAGCGGAAAATAAAACATGAGTCATGAAACAAGAGATATAATTATAAACAAAGCAACCAAAACGGCTGCCTTCAAAGATATACATAAAACTCAAGCTTTAATCTTTACAACCCCGCCACACAAAGATTTATGCACTTAAGATTTACAACGACTATGTCTGGACAGGGTCCCGCCATACCCCTTAATGTACAAGAACCTTCAACTGAGGGAACACATACAAAAAGATAAGCCTCCAAGAAACGGAGTTTCAATACGCTGAACTGATCCTAAGAATGGGATCCACGACCGATATACCTCTACCGCAGATAACGCAGCCCAAGGAGGTCAAGACAACAGTACCAAGTATGTGAAATCAGAAAATATCAGAATGAAATCATACTAGTCTATATAAAGCAGGAGACATGTATGATAACCAAACTACGCTCACAACATAAAAGCAAGCCATATCCACTGTGGACTCACGCCTCAAGTCATCACTAAATATAACTATGGGTCTCACGCCCACAACATCAATCATGTTCGCATCGGCGCATGCCCGACTGCAGACGGTGTAGACATGTCCACGATGCAACAATAATACCAATGCCCTGGCCACACGCCGAATTCTACCTCTGTAGACACGCCCACGTGACATCAACAATAATATACCGGTGATCAACCGCGCATGGCCACATGCCCCGAATTTACCTCGGTGTAGACATGTCCATGTAACCACAATAACAATATATCGTAATCAACCCGACCGCACGGCCGCGAATCTGCATCGGTGTAGATACGCCCATGTGACATCAACAACAAGACAGAATCAAAATGGAAACATACCCGTGGAATTTCCATCACCGCCAAGACGCCCAAGTAAGTTCTCAATAAGTCGACCTCTATCGAGACGCAGAATACGTAAATACCACACTTGCACAACAAAGGCTATCATCACAAGCATATGCAAGTTTCACAACAACAAGCATAGGCAAGTTTCACAACAACAAGCAAAGGCAAGTTTCACACCAACAAGCATAGGCAAGTTTCACACAACTCAAAGTACTTTCATTTTATGCCACAGTCCGGTTTTAATCCCAAAGTACTACATACATTAAGTTCTTTTAAAGAGATCCATTACTTTTATAAAAGTCACCCGATACGTAGTATTAGAATGACTCAACCCACATTCCTTTTCAAAATCAAGTAACAACATTCTTTTCCTAAGTTCCGGCTTTTGCCTAGTTTCACTACTCAAGCTTCTCATTTTCAAATGCTCAAGTCACTTATTTTAGAAAGGTTTCATAACTCATAGTCTTAATCTCTTTTAAAACAATCGAGTAACATATGTCATATATGAGTAGTTTATTCTTGTTTATAACGATCTTATTACAAAGCATGATCTAGAAAATGTAATATCATTTTGTCTCATCTAGCTTCTATGCAGATGGAGGTTTACCGGTTTTAATACATCATTATTCAATACATTTTCCTTTATTAACGCCGCAATGGTCTGTCGATACACATTCGATTCTCAAATCAGAAACATTATCCCTTTAAAAACCAAGTACTCATTACTCACGAATGAGGTTTCACACAAACATCCACATTAAAACAAATAAGTTAAGTCTCTTATCTTATAAGATCAAGTCTCTTAACTTCTAACATCAAGAAACCATTTTCACTTACATAAGGTCGTTATAACTAACTTCCCATAAAGCTATTATAACACCCTATGTTTTAAACCAACCAAATCACTTAGCACGTGACGCTCACCGTACTACATAGTTCACAACAATCATGCTAGAAAAGATAGGAAGAGGTTCACATACCTCGCGCGTATTTATCGACAATAAGCAAAATGCTCCAAGTACTACAACCTGCTAGCCCTTTCCACTCTCGAGTAGAATACGCTACTCTAAGCACTTTCAACTATAAAGGTCACAAAAGGCTATTAACCCCCAAACACAAGTACCCATTTTTCTACAGAAAATTCTAGCAAGACCTCCCCGCCACAACAGAAATCTCCTCCTCTATCGAGGCCTGGCCACCAAGCCAACCAGGGGGTTTACACGCCTAACGGACGTGTACAATTCTACAAATACTACACAAGTCTACTGCAATACAATCCAATGTAAATACAGTTCAGTTCTTTATTCTTCAGGCTTAAGTCAAAAGACATTGCCACAATAATGTTCAGTTCTATATATAGTATACTTCAACTATATAATCCTACAACATGTAATCTCCAATTACAATAGAGGACAAGATAATTACCTCGATAAGCCCAAAATTATCCAAGTTATAATGTCGATCCCGAGCAAGGTTTAGCTCCTACTCCGTGCGCCCAATCCGCCTCCAAACAACCTTAGAAGTTCTAACCAACTTCTACTCAAATACTTCAACCAACCACAAGATTTCCTTAGGGTTTTGGCTTGATACTAAAAGGACAAAAGGTAGTATTTCCTGCTCTACGATAGAGGTATCTTTGGAATACTACAAGGTACAAGGCTAAGGTATTTTGGGCATTATAACAATACTAGGAGAAGTATTTCAATACCACAAGGAGGGTATTATACGAAAACAACTAGGCAGTGGGTACCCCAGGCTAGCACCACTAAAGGGGAGGAACCCTCGCCAAAGGCCACACTTAAAAGGGAGGAAGGCTCTCGCTAAGAGCTCAAAGGGAGGAGAGTTTTCAAGGCTTAGACAGTCAAGAGTGGATGTAGAAGTTCATCCCGCTGGGTATTTATAGAAACCAAAAGCCAACCAATGGCCAAGATCAAGCCATGTGCAAGGCAAGTGTATGGCCTTGATCAAGCCAAGTGCACCCTAACCCCTACTCCACAAAACAAGGCACAAAACATGGCACCAAACAAGCCACAAACAAGGCCAAAACAAAGGAGCTAATAGGCCTCCAACCCGTGACCAACCGGCCAACCCATTATCGCCTAAATGAGGGTGACAAATGTCACCTCCCGCTGGTCCAAAACATTTCGTTGCTCGGAAAAATCCACAAAAATACTAAATGACATAGCCGGAATTTTCCCAACGTAGTTATGGAAACGCTTCGGCGAAAAACGACTCAATCGCACTGTGCCCAAAATTCGTCCTTTGCCTAACTTAAGGCTCAAATTTCACGCATATCCTTACGCATACTCCGAAATGCTGGGTATAACATTCTCTCCTTAGAAACATTCGTCCCAATGTTCCTTCTCAAGTCTCAACACAAACATGCGCTAGTATAGCCTTCACTGCTATACGCACGAAAACAATCATGCCACACCTGGCCATAAAAATAACAAACGCACTAATACTTAAACCCAAGTCAATGAGGAAACACCTCTAATCATCACAAAAACCCCTTACCTGAGGTCTAAAATATACTCCCGTCACACCTTCCTTTCCCCAAAAGAAACGATCACACACCTTCACTTTTCCCCATCTTGTCAGACTCTTCTCGAACACTCAAACTCTTTCTAGTATTTGTACCATACTTCCACAACGCTTCGTTTCCAACTCTTGGAGTCACTACCTCAAACTTGGTCATCTTACTAACCTCGATCTTCTCTAAGGCCGTTCGGCCTCACGATCCGCTTGGTCGAACATATCCACCAACTCATACGATGGTCATACAAACTGGGCCTAGCATCCTCGTGACTCCTACCACCGGCGGGACCACCCAAAACTGACCCCAAACCGGTTACGGTTGACCCGCAAATGGTCCTCAACCCGACCCCCAACGCGCTAAACTCTTGTTCCCGATCCTAACAATCTTACTAATTCACATCATGAAAGCTACCACTTCCATCTCACACTACCCACTGACTTATCACACAAATAAATCCCACGTATACTACTACTCGATAAGGGTCAAAAATAAATCTTCAACTCAAGACGACCTTACCCCTAAGGTCTCGGGCGTGACATAGTCTAAGGTTCACACTTACCATGCCCCACACGTATCCTCACAACTAAGCATGTTTTCTAACTCACAATTAACACAACGCTATTCGTACATAGCACATAATAATGAGACCATTATAACAAGCATACCAAAACTCTAGAGGTTAAGGATATACCTGGTTACCGCCCACTCTAATCATAGGCTCGCCGCAGGCTTATAATGTAGGCGATGAACCAACCATCGATCCGGAGGTGAGTCGTGAACATCCGTATACCTTGGTCGGACAGTTCCTCGCAAAATGGCCTCGCCGCAAAAATAACAAGCTCCTCGCACCACGACACTTCAAATGCGGTCAACCACATCGACCACGAGGTAGGGTGACCGATCGCCAACACTTACTTCCTCGAAACTCAACCTCGAGCCCCGACCGCCCCGAATACTCAAGGTCGCGGAGGACCACTCGCACCGCGGAGGTACAAAACTAGTATGACACGGCGTCCGCCGAAAGTCACCAAAGGACCTCGTTGTTCGCCTCTTCGCTGATTCGTCATTCCGCCGACCTCTCGTGCCTCACATCCCGCACGAGCTCGCATGCGGGCAATGTCCATGCCCGGCTGGAGAGCTACTCCTGAACATGCCTCTGACATGTAATCATCTAATCCGGTGACGTGCGTGCACTCTATCCTCCATGGTTGCCACTAAAGCGGGGACATACCGAGCCAACGAGTCAAACTCCACGTTGTACTTTCGAATCAGACGCCTCTCTGCCTCAAAGATCATAAACTGCTTACCGGTGCCCTCCTCATCCGCGGAGGCAAGAAGTGAGTGAGGAATGCCTCCGAGAACTCGCCCCATATCTGGAGCGCATGCTCTCCCGACAACTCCCACGAATCAAACCGGGCCGATCATGGTATCGCGCGGCCGATGCGCACCTAAGACCACCGACTCGGTCTCCAAGCCTTGATCACTCTCATGATCCAGAATCGCCGGATGAACTCCCGCGCGATCATCCTCGTGCCTCGACCCATAAAACTCGCGGGCTATAACTCGTAAAGTCCCGTAGCCTCAAACTATCTCGCCGGGTGAACCATCGTGCTATCGAATCGAATCGAACTGCTGATCCACTTATCCTCATATCCGCCACGACTTCGACCAAAGAATCGGGCCATCTCCTTGTAACCCATCTCCTCGCCTCTGTGGGATCGAGGCTCGTGCTGTGGTCTCAGCACACGCTGCCGCGACTCTAAATCATTGGGCGGCGTACAAAACCCGCCGTCAAGCACAACTCATCTTGTCCGGGCTGCGCGCTCGTACTCTCAGATCTCACTAGCGGCACCCTCGGCTGCCTTGCCTCTGGGCTCGTTGCCATGCGCGAGGCATAATCGTAAAAACGAGATACGCGGAGGGTCCAACTTACAACACAACTCTAAGGCACGATCTCGTAATGAGAAGAATGGAAACCAATCCTAAATGTCCTATAGCCTCTCGATTATAGATGTGGTGCACAACACACCGATAATCAAGACTCTACTAGACACGGTGCCTAGACACTTTCCGAGGATTAATCGCTCGATACCACTTTGTAACGACCTGCCCCTGCCCGCATCGTGCCTTACCGCGCACCCTAGTGATACAACATCGAGAAAACCGGAAAAATAAAACACGAGTCATGAAACAAGAGATATAATTATAACAAAGCAACCAAAACGGCTGCCTTCAAGATATACATAAAACTCGAATGCTTTAATCCTTTACAACCCCGCGCAACAAGATTGCACTGCACTCTAAGATTTACACCGACTATGACGGACAGGGCCCGCCATACCTCGAATGTACAAGAACCTACAACTCGGGAACACATACTAAAAGATAAGCCTCAGAAACGGAGCTTCCCAATACGCCGAATCGTGATCCTAAGAGCTGGATCCACGATCGATGTACCTACTGCAGATGAACGCAGCCTCGAAGGAGGCGCATAACAGTACCAAGTATGTGAATCAGAAAATATCAGAATGAAATCATACTAGTCTATATAAAGCAGAGACATGTATGATAACCAAACTACGCTTCACAACATAAAAGCAACATATCCATCGTGGACTCACGCCTCAAGTCATCACTCAAATATAACTACGGGTCTCACGCCCACAACATCAATCATGTTCGCATCACGGCCGCATGCCCTAATCTGCATCGGTAGACATGTCCATGATGCAACAATAATACCAATGCCCCATGCCCATACCCGAATTCTACCTCTGTGAACGCCCATGTGACATCAACAATAATATCGGGTGATCAACCCCGCCGCATGGCCACATGCCCCTAATTTACCTCGGTGTAGACATGTCCATGTAACCACAATAACAATATATCGGGTAATCAACCCGACCGCATGGTCGATGCCGGAATCGTGACGGCAGACATGTCCATGTGACATCAACAACAAGACAAGAATCAAAATGGAAACATACCAAAGGAATTCTCCATCACCGCCAAAGACGCCCAAGTAAGTTCTCAATAAGTCGACCGACCTCATCGAGACGCCAGAATACGTAAATACCACACTTGCACAACAAAGGCTATCATCACAAGCATATGCAAGTTTCACAACAACAAGCATAGGCAAGTTTCACAACAACAAGCATAGGCAAGTTTCACACCAACAAGCATAGGCAAGTTTCACACAACTCAAAGTACTTTCATTTTATGCCAAAGTCCGGGTTTTTAATCCCAAAGTACTACATACATTAAGTTCTTTTAAAAGAGATCCATTACTTTTATAAAAGTCACCCGATACCCGTAGTATTAGAATGACCAACCCATTCCTTTTCAAAATCAAGTATAAACATTCTTTTCCTAAGTTCCAGTTTTCCTAGTTTCAATTACTCAAGCTTATCATTTTCAAATGCTCAAGTAACGTATTTTAGAAAGGGTTCATAACTAATAGTCTTAATCTCTTTTAAAACAATCGAGTAAATATATGTCATATATATGAGTAGTTTATTCTGTTTATAACGATCTTATTACAAGCCATGATCTAGAAAATGTAATATCATTTTGTCTCATCTTAGCTTCTATGCAGATGGAGGTTTCTACCGGTTTTAATACATCATTATTCAATACATTTTCCTTTATTAACGCCGCAATGGTCTGTCGATACACATTCGATTCAAATCAAAAACATTATCCCTTTAAAAACCAAGTACTCATTACTCACGAATGAGGTTTCACACAAACATCCACATTAAAACAAATAAGTTAAGTCTCTTATCTTATAAGATCAAGTCTCTTAACTTCTAACATCAAGAAACCATTTTCACTTACATAAGGTCGTTATAACTAACTTCCCATAAAGCTATTATAACACCCTATGTTTTAAACCAACCAAATCACTTAGCACATGCGCTACCGTATCACATAGTTCACAACAATCATGCTAGAAAAGATAGAAGAGGTTCACATACCTCGCGATTTATCGACAATAAGCAAAATGCTCCAAGTACTACAACCTTGCTAGCCCTTTCCACTCCTCGAGTAGAATACGCTACTCTTAGCACTTTCACCTATAAAGGTCACAAACGCCTATTAACCCCAAAACACAAGTTTCCATTTTTCACAGAAAATTGGCGCACCTCTCCCCCGCCACAGAAATCTCCTCCTCTATCGAGGCGCTACCAAGCCAACCAGTGGGGGTTTACGCCTAACCTGACGTGTACAATTCTACAGAATACTACACAAGTTCATCGCAATACAAATTCTATGTAAATACAATTCGCTTCTTTATTCTTCAGGCTTAAGTCAAAAGACATTGCCACAATAATGTTCAGTTCTATAGATAGTATACTTCAACTATATAATCCTACAACATGTAATCTCCAATTACAATAGAGGACAAGATAATTACCTCGATAAGCCCAAAATTATCCAAGTTATAATGTCGATCCCGAGCAAGGTTTAGCTCCTACTCGCGCGCTCCAATCCGCCCAAACAACCCTTAGAAGTTCTAACCAACTTCTACTCAAATACTTCAACCAACCATTAAGATTTCCTTAGTGGTTTCGGCTTGAGACTAAAGGACAAAAGGTAGTATTTCCTGCTCTACGACAGAGGTATCTTGGAATACTACAAGGTACAAGGCTAAGGTATTTTGGGCATTATAACAATACTAGAGAAGTATTTCAATACCACAAGGGAGGGTATTATACTAAAACAACTAGGCAGTGGGTACCCAGGCCAGCACCACAAAGGGGAGTGAACCCTCGGCCAAAGGCCACACGAAAGGGGGAGGAAGGCTCTCGGCTAAGAGCTCACAAAGGGGAGGAGAGTTTTCAAGGCTTAGACAAGTGAAGAGTGGATGAAGAAGTTCATCCTGAGGGTATTTATAGGAAACCAAAAGCCAACCAACGGCCAAGATCAAGCCATGTGCAAGGCAAGTGTATGGCCTTGACAAGCCAAGTGCACCCTAACCCTACTCCACAAAACAAGGCACAAAACATGGCACCAAACAAGCCACAAACAAGGCCAAAACAAGGAGCCAATAGGCCTCCAACCCGTGACCAACCGCCAACCCATTATCGCCTAAATGAGGGTGACAAATGTCACCTCCCGTTGGTCCAAAACATTTCGCTGCTCGAAAAATCCGCAAAAATACTAAATGACATAGCCGAATTTTCCCAACGTAGTCGTGGAAACGCTTTCGCCAAAAACGACTCAATCTGCACTTGTGCCCAAAATTCGGCCCTTTGCCTAACTTAAGGCTCAAATTCTCACGCACGCCCCACGCATACCGGAAATGCGGGGTATAACATTTAGCTCCTCCTTTCGACATTCCAATCCACCCCAAGCCACCCTTAGAAGCTTATGAAAAACTCATCTTCAAGTTTCAACTTCAAAGTAATAACCTTTAGGTTTTCGCCATACTAATACTAAAACACCACATTTCCGGGATCTTTTATTGAGAAACACTTACTATACCCTTAGGTACCTTGGTTTAAAGTGGGAATTATTGACAACAATCAAAAAATTCTTGAAACCCTCAAGCCAAAACCGAGAGCACCCCTATAGGTTCTTCAAGATTTTGTAAAAATTTGACTAAGTGTTGAAGCTTGTCTTGCACTAGTACACATATATAACCAATTGGAGGGTCTAGATTAGAACAAATGGGTGGTTCGGATGAGTTTCACATGGATCAAGCCAAGTGGCATTGACTTGTCAACAATGTCAAGCTCTTGCCTTTGCAAGACTTGATCTTTAAATTACGGTCAAATGACCATTTCCATGTCAATTTCTGTCCAAGAGTATTAAGGGGGTGACACGTGTCGCCCTCCCGTTCGTCGCAATACTTCATTTTCCGACAAATTCCAAAATTCCGATAAATTTTTACTCGTCTCAAATCTTAACATTATCGAAGTTCTTACGCACGCTCCTATAAACATATCCGAAATTTTGGTGTAACATTCTTCCCCTTAGAAACATTTGTCCCGAATGTTCTCTGAGTCAAACTTAAGATAGCGACATAGTCTCCTTACAACCCCTACGTGCCAATAATGCCACACTTGGCGCATAACAATACTCATACTAAAATATCAATCAAACCCACGTGTCAACATCTGCTATCCGCATAAAGCTTGCGGACTCTAAGCTTACTACAATCTTCCCTGATAAGCCTCGCCTTATCCATAGCCGTGAGTCAAGTCTCGACTAAATAATCGAACCTCGCCATGTCGAACCATCCGACGCGATCTCCACTTTCTTACACAAGGCCTCGCATCGCCACAAACCGAAAGGGTATTCGTTATCGTTACGCAATAAGACAAGAGGCAATTAACCTTCCCGGCTATTCCTGAAATCAAAAACACCGGCCCGCAACCTATCCTCAAGTTCCTGGATAGTACGCTCTGCCTGACCGTCGGTCTGTGGGTGTAATGCAACACTGAGACTCACCTGTGTCCCTAATCCTTTCTGAAAAACCTCCAGAAGTTATCCGCAACTGAGCTCATCTATCTGTAATCATAAACGTAGGAACCTCGTGCAGTCTCACAATCTCTCTGCTATACAAGCTAGCATAAACCTCAGTCGAGTAAGTGGTCCTAATCCGAAAGAACACAGCTGGTTTCGCCAGCCTAATTTCCATGACCCCCAGGTAGTCGCACTTCCTCCGAGTACGATGCCACCCTGTAACAAGATCCATATTAATTACCTCTCATATCTAGGTTGGGATTTCAATCGCCTGCAATAGCCCACTGGGCTTCTGGTACACAACCATGACCTGCTACTAACTCGGACACTAAGCAAGAAACTCCGTATGTCTCTTTTCGGCCATCTCACCCATATATACATCCGAGGTCACGACACGACTTAGTCGGCCCCAAACAATTAGAGCAATAAGCACCGCAGGCCTCCCTAAAACCGCCGACTAGTCCCGCAAAGACCGGTACATGCAATCTATCTCATCTCACGGCACCCCATCCGGTGCTACTCAAAGCTCTTCTCTCCTGAGAGTCGATCTCGATCAGATTATAACTGGATCCTCATACTGTCGCCTCTTTACTTCCTCAACGATGGAAGACTCGGCAACCTCTCTGATCAGAACTTCATTAACCTTGGAAACAAATAATCGAACCCCTAGGCTTGGTAACTGAAGAATCTTATGGACTACATCCTCGCCTATCCGCTGCCTATCCGCGTACTACCCAGTCCACCACAAAGAGTATCTCAGAATCGCCTCGGCTTTCCCTGATGGTATAGGATATCAATATCACAATCCTTGAGTAACTCTAACCACCATCTGTCGCAAATTCTCGCCTCAGCAGATATCTGGAGGCTTTTGTGGTCCGCAGTATCCACATGAAGTTCAGATATACGCTATGCCCCAAATCTTCAAGGCATGATTTAATCGCGCCACTCTAAATCGCGAGTGGCGCACTTTCCTTTCTCGCTTCCCTAACTACCGGAAAACATAGGTTTTATCCTTATCGGGTTGCGCCAAGACACAACCTAGCCCAATACCCAACGTGTTATCATAAAAACCTAACCTCGTAGTCTTTCGTGAGGAGTTAGAATCGTAGTCGTGGTCAACTTGTCTTCCAATAACGAAAGTCTTTCTCATTCCTGCGAAATATTCGGGTATCCTTAATCTCACTTATGGTTCCTGTTTCCCTTTTAGTTGCAACCAAACTTGGTCACTAAACTTAGATTTGATTCCTTTGCTTGCCTCACGGCTAAGACTTACTGTCAATCACAATTTAGGGGGGGAGGTTTCCTTGATCTCGTCAAGTAGTAACCCGGTTTTCCTTTCCCAGTTTGTAGAGCCTATAACTAGGTGTCACCACATTTTCTTGAAATGTTCTTCGCCATTATCAACTAATGGTCTTTACACTCGCCTGCAATCATGACTCGTGCAACTTACATTTATATCTTTACGATACTTCCGACCAATTCAACGCGTCGCTCTTTATTACTCCAACCAACACTTTTTCCACTGCTATCCACAATCAGAACCTATGGCATGATGATACCAAGACCTTACTACCTTATATCCTTCATCTAACAACATGGGTACATCGTGAACCCATACGCAAAATCGCCCTTTTACGTGGGAAAGAACTTATCTCCTTACTTAAACTTTTCGAGTCACAACCCTAATCACGTGGTCCTCTCGCGGTCCAAGAATTATCTAATCATCACGCACCGCCTTAAAGTAGTGTAGATTTTCAAAACCTACCAAAGATGCCCTCACTTTCCACGCAGACACCGCATTTATTTATTCATGCCTTGCAAATTTTCCCGAAATTATTCGGAAGGTTGTGGCCCCGACACACCAAACCAACTCCAAGTACCTCCATGGCATTTAACATAAATTCCTTCAAATTCAATTATTACTACTTTCGCCTAATCCACCTCAAATGAACAAATCACACGTACTTATTAAAAACAATTATGCCAAAGAAGGAAGAATAATTCATCGTTACCACCACTTCTCTTCCTTTCCACTGATAACCTACTTATCGGAAAATTGGTCGAAATCAATCTCTCTTCAGTCCACGCTGGCATCACAAGAGGCAACTAGTCCGACTTCATAATGACCTCAACGTCATTATAACTCGCTAGGTCGCTAAGGTCCAACGATCAGATCGCACTGGTAATTATTATATACTCGCCACTACCACCACTCACGTGTGATCACCGAAAGGTTCTCATGGATTCGTGCTTTATTTCTTTACACTTGGTTGTTATCTTTTCACTGGTCGCATTTTTCCGCACTCCCAAACTTATTTTTAGCGTCGACATAGCCTTCATCGATCCGGTCTCCATCTTGGAGTTACAAAATTAAACAATACAAGGCCCATTCCGGCTCGCAACTCGGTTCGGTGGAATGCGCCCACGAACCCATAAAACTATTAACTAGACTTGGGACTTACACCCTCGTGACCCTGTCACGTAGCTGGAATACTACCAACTAATCCCAATTCATTGCAATCTATGGGGCGGCCCTTAATAGATCCCCAACCCGACTCGGCGTCGCACTTAACTCTTACCCTCGGTCTGACTTAACTTTACTACCCGAGAAGGCCTTATATACCTAAGGTCTCGACGGTTATCACATTCTCAGGCTCGCAATTTCCATGCTCCAAGCCTAACTTATCAGCCCCCCGCAACCGGGTACAAAAACTTCTCGTAAAATCATAGTTGTGTTGTCTTGACCACAACAACTATATTTTCTTCGTCCGGATCTCGCCCGTACAATTCCCTTAAGCATACCACGTAGCTTAAGTTGCTAACATAGTCTTCCACTTAGTCTCTTAATTAACTTCTTAAGGGTCCATTACATTCTCACACATCTCATCATCACCTAATTATCTCAAATTAGCACGTAAAACCTTGATGAGAGTTCCTTACCGCTGGACCTTTCTGTATTTATTTAGTCCTTACCCAATCCACGGTAATCTAAAATCATCCTAGGCAACACACATATGACCCCCAAACATAAATCCGTATAGTTGTATGTCACAATACCAACTATACTACAAACATTACCAACCTGGATACGCAATCCACATAATCCTTCCCGGTCACGCTTCTCGTGGCCGCAAACAATCATAACTTGTTAGGGAGATACGACCCTAACCATACAGCTCTATCGCACGATCTTAGAGTGAGAAGAATGGAAACTAATCCTAAATGTCCTGCAACCTCACGATTATAGATGTGGTGCGACAACACCGATAATCAAGACTCTACTAGACACGGTGCGTAGACACTTTCCGAGGACTAATCGCTCGATACCACTTTTGTCACGACTCGACCGGACGCGGATCGTGCCCTACCTGGCACCCTTTGTAAACATCGAGAGAATAGTAGCGGAACATACACAACTAAAAATACTTAAACATAAGTTAACAAATAGTTAGCCGATAAGGCCACCTCCGTAAAAATATACTCAATCCGGAAATAGAAAAGACATTTTTTTTTCTTTACAACCCAATCCACAATGTGACTACGCACTTAAGAATAACAACTCGGCGGACAGGGCCCGCCATACCCTGAATGTACAATAACCGACAATACGCTGTGGATAAGCCTCCAAATAAAGGAGCTTCTCAGCGGTGAACAAAGTGATCCTAAGAGCGAGGATCAAGAATCAGCACTTTACTGCGGCATGAACGCAGCTTCAAGGAGGTCAAGACAACATGTACCAAATATGTGGCTGAAAGCATCAGAATGAAATCATAAGTCTAAAATAAAACGGAGACATGTATGATAACTCAATTAATAAAGCAATCGTGTCTTACTAACAATGAGAGTAAATAGGGGTATACTTACAATATAAAGTAGGAAAGCTCACGATCAAAGCAGACATCCCGCGCAGTGTCATTAAGCAATCCTATTCGGGACTATTTCACGCGTAGATCCAAAGTGGACCCGCGTGAGGTATTCCTCGCATGGGACTATTTCACCCGCATAAGCCCTTACGGACTCGCACGAGGTATTCCTCGCATAGGTCGGACGTCCGCATGGGACTATTTCACCCGCATAAGCCCTACGGACTCGCACGAGGTATTCCTCAGATCGTGGGTAGCAAATCCACGGAAATATGCAATGCCACAAACCCGGAACGACCCATGATTATTATCGAACTAATAGCACAAATCCGGCTATCACACATAACATAAGCACTACCGGCTTATCATACAATATATAAGCAAGTTAAGCAATCCCCTAACTTCTTATTATTCTGTTTCATATACACTCTCATTTTAGTTTACTTAAGGCACTAACACGTTCTTTATAAAAAATCCGGGAATTTAACCCAAAGTACTACGTACTTCTATTCTTTCAAAATGACTCATTTCATTATAAAACTTCCAAGATACTAATAACCGTAGTATCAAGTTACAATTTCTTTTTCAAGACAAGTCACAATACTTTTAGAAATAAAATTAGGCTTCTAAATCAAGTGACTTCTTCTCGTAAAAGCCTTAGGCAATTGATGCCTTTAAATCAAATTGCCTTTCAAATAAATCAAGCCATTTATCTTTCCATAAAGCCAATATAACCAACTCCCATAAAGTCGTTATATTCACTTTATACCTAAGTCAAGTACAATTTCCTATCCAGGACTTATACGCTTAAAACGAAACAAGTGTCACATTCTTTAAAACTCTTCAAGTTCCTTAACATGCTTAAATTACTTAAGAGTAAACCATTCTCTTATTAACTTTCCATAAAGCTATTATAACCAACTTCCCATAAAGCCGTTATACTAGCTTTATACATTAGCAACTTACATACTTCTTTTAACCAAGAGACTTAAACTTTCCAGCGACAAGTATCAAAATACTTTCAACATACTTAAAGTCTCTTAACCTTTGAAACCAAGATATCCTTAATAAATAAACAAGTGAGTTAATTCTCTAACTCAAACAACTTGGGCATTCTTAAAATAAGTCAAGGATATCAAATAGACTAGATTGTCAAAATCTCAGACGCTACCGCATCATACATTTACAACTTAATCATGCTCAAGAGGTAAGAAAGTTCCACATACCTCTTCGGTTTAATCCACTTGCTAAGTCCAATCGCCGTACGTAGTATGCCAACCTATAATGACCATAGTACGTCTATTAACTTCTAGTTTAAAACGTAGAATATTACAAGTGCAAGTCACTAAATTCTACGGAAAATCGGACAGCACTTCCTTTGTTTTTACTAACTTTGCCACCTTTTTCAAGGCCGAATACAATAACCAAACAACCCCAATTGGATCACCACAATTTATAAGGTAGTTCAATACAAATGAATAACCAAACAGCCCCAATTGGCTCACCACAAACGATAACAAACTAGTCTAAACTACTAGTCCAATTTCGGCCACAATGTATATAACAATACCAATTCTTATTCAATTCCAATTCAATCCAAATTGGTAGCATAATATTATATCAAGACGCCATTAATTATAGCTACTACATTTTCCAAGTAGGTAACATGCGACAATTCAATTTATCGATCAAATTGGATTTCAATTTCAAATGGCTAAATATGTCATTTTCGGATTTTGAGCTTCCAATTCCATAACACTTATCAAACTTCATAAAACATATCACAAGACCACTTATAACTTATCATAACATGAAATCTTCAATTACAAAAGTAAAACGAAGATTATACCTCAATTAGCCCAAATATGATTCAAGAGTACAAGTCGATCTCTAGCACCTTTAGCTCCTCCTTTCGACATTCCAATCCACCCCAAGCCACCCTTAGAAGCTTATGAAAAACTCATCTTCAAGTTTCAACTTCAAAGTTGAATAACCCTTTAGGTTTTCGCCTTGCGACTAATACGAAAACACCACATTTCCGGATCTTTTATTGAGAAACACTTACTATACCCTTAGGTACCTTGGTTTAAAGTGGGAATTATTGACAACAATCAAAAAATTTCTTGAAACCTCAAGCCAAAACCGAGCACCCCTATAGGTTCTTCAAGATTTTGTAAAAATTTGACTAAGTGTTGAAGCTTGTCTTGCACTAGTACACATATATAACCAATTGAAGGGTCTAGATTAGAACAAATGGGTGGTTCGGATGAGTTTCACATGGATCAAGCCAAGTGGCATTGACTTGGTCAACAATGTCAAGCTCTTGCCTTTGCAAGACTTGATCTTTAAATTATGGTCAAATGACCATTTCCCCCATGTCAATTTCGTCCAAGAGTATTAAGGGGGGGTGACACGTGTCGCCCTCCTGTTCGTCGCAATACTTCATTTTCCGACAAATTCCAAAATTCCGATAAATTTTTACTTGTCTCAAATCTTAACATTGTTGAGTTCTTACGTACGTTCTTATTAACATATCCTGAAATTTCCGGGGTGTAACACCTCGATACGGAACAATCTTACTAATTCACATTATGGAAGCCACCACTTTCATTTTACACAACCCATGGACTTATCACACAAATAACTCCCACGTATACTACGCACTCTGATAAAGGTCAAACATAAAATAAATCTTTTACACAAGACGACCTTACCTCTAAGGTCTCAATCGTGAAATAATCTAAGGTTCACACTTACCACGCCCCCAGGATTACCCTTCTACACTAACCAGGTTTCTAAATCACATTTTAGCACAACGCTATCCGAACATAACACTAAACACATCAGCATACAAAACTCTAGAGGGTTAAGGATATACCTGTCTCTACCGCTTTAATCACACGCCTGCAGGCTTATAGCTAGTGAAGGTGATGAACCATCGATCCCGAAGTCGAGTCGTAACATCCGTGCTACCGCGGTCGGACGGCCTCGCAAAATGGCCTGCTGGCCGCAAAATAACAAGCTCCTTGGCACCACGACACTCCGAAATGCGGTCTACCACATCGACCACACCGAGGTAGGGTGATCGTGCGTCGCCAACACCTACTTCCTAGAAACTGAACTCGAGCTCGACCGCTCCGAATACTCGATGCCACGAAGGTTGTGGAGGACCACTCGCACCGGCGGAGGTACAAAACTAGTCGGCCGAGGCGGTCCGCCGAAAGTCACCAAAGGACCACTGTTGTTCGCCTCTTCGCTGATCTTGGTCATTCCGCCGACCTCTCCGCTCCTCACACCAGTGCATAAGCTGCATCGGGCAATGTCCATGCGGCTGAAGAGCTACACGAACAAGCCTCGCCAAGTAATCATCTAACCCGTGCGTAGTGGTGTACTCGTCCTCCATGTCGCCCATTACTACGAGGGCATACAGCCAATGAGTCGAACTCACATTGTACTTCCGAATATGCGCGCTTCGCTCAACATCAAGAATATGTCGGCCCGGCCCTCCTCATCGTGGAGGCAAGAAATGTGCAAGAAATGCCCCGAGAACTCGTCCCCCAAATCGGTGGAAGTGCATTCTCTCCCGGACAGCTCCCGAATCAAACCCGATCATGCGGTATCACGCAGCCGACGCGAACCTAAGACCACCGACTCGGTCTCCGCCTTGATCACTCTCATGATCCATTGCTTCGGATGAACTCCTGCGGATCATCCTCGAGCCTCGACCAGAACTCGCGCTACATCTCGTAAAGTCCCGTAGCCTCAAACTATCCGACCGAGGTGAACCATGGCGCTTCTGGGCTAACTGCGTCGATCGCCATCCTCATGCTGCCCGACCACGGCCACAATCGGGCCAACTCCTTGTAACCCATCTCTCCGCTCCGCATCGGGTGGAGGCTCGTGTACTATGGTCTCAGCAGCCCATGCCGCGCTCTAAACTTCTGAAATTGGCGGCGTCGCAAAACTCGCCGTCAAGCACAATCTCGGTCTTGGCCGCTCGTCCTCGTGCTCTCAGATCTCACTAGCGGCACCTCTGTCTTGCCCTTCTGGGCTCTGGTTGCCTTGCGCGGAGGCATAACTGGTAAAAACGAGATACGTCAGAGGGGTCAAACTTACAACACAACTCTAAGGCACGATCTCAGAATGAAAAGAATGGAAACCAATCCTAAATGTTCTGCATCGGTGTAGACATGTCCATGATGCAACAATAATAACAATCTTTGCGTGGCCACATGCCGGGTCTGCCTGTGTAGACATGTCCATGTAACATCAACAACAATATCTTGGGTGATCAACCCCGCGCACGCCACAAGCCCCGTGCGACGGTGTAGACATGTCCATGTAACCACAATAACACTATATCGGGTGTCAACCTGCGCATGGCCACATTCCGAGTCTGCATCGGTGTAGACATGTCCATGTAACCACAACAACAATATACCGCACAACCAGGCTATCACAAACAAGCTCAAGCAAATTACCATACTTCTAGACTTTTATAAAAGATCCACTATTTCTCAAGAAGTCACCTGATATCAACATTTGCACAACAAAGGCTATCTCAACAAGCATAGGCGAGTTACACAACAACAAGCATAGGCAAGTTATACAACAACAAGCATAGGCAAGTTATACATAACTCAAGGTACTTCCATTTTATATCAAGGTCCGGGTTTTAACCCTAAAGTACTACGTACGTTAAATTCCTTTTAAAGAGATCCATTCCTTTTATAAAGGTCACCCGATACCCGTAGTATAAAAATAGAGTGACTCACATTTTTAGGTAAACCAAAACACTTTCCTTTTCAACAACATTCTTTCCCCTAAGGTTCCAGTTTTCCTAATTTCAATTACTCAGATCTCTTTATTTTAGAAAAGTTTCATAGTTCATAGTCTTAATCATTTAAGAATATAATTCTCTTTTAAACAATCTGAGAAGCATATGTCTTATACGTGAGCCGTTTATTCTTGTTTACAACAATCTTGTTACAGCAGCCATGATCTAGGAAATGTAATACAATTTTGTCTTATCTTAGCTTCTATGCAGATGGAGGTTTCTACTGGTTTTAATAACAATTAGTTATTTGTCAATACACTTTCCTTTATTAGCGCTGCTGTGGTTTGCTCGACACTTATTCTCATTTCCGAGATTAGTAAAACATTATTCTTTTTAAAACCAAGTACTCATTTCTCGCGAATGATGTTTCACAACAATTTTAACAAAATGTTAATAACCAAGTAAAACAAGTTAAGTCTCTTATCTTTCAAGATCAAGTCTCTTAACTTATACAATCAATAAACCAATCTTTTACCTACATAGAGTCGTTATAACTAACTTCCCATAAAGCTATTATAACACCCTATGTTTTAAACCAACCAACTCATTTAGCACATGTACGTCTACCGTACTACATAGTTTACAAAGCATCATGCTAGAAAGGATAGGAAGAGGTTCACATACCTCGCGACGATTATCGACAATAAGCAAAACGCTCCACAGTACTGTAACCCGGCTAGCCTTTTCCACTCTTCAAGTAGAATACGCTACTCGTAGTACTTCCACCTATAAGGCCACAAACGTCTATTAACTTATAACCGCACGGTTCCATATTCTACAGAAAATTCGGCACCTCCCCGCAAAACGTAAATCTCCTCTCTATCGGCGGCTACCAAGCCAACCGGGGTTATACGCTAACGGACGTGTACAATTCTACTACACAAGAATACCACACAAGCCTCTGTCTGATGGCCTATGTAACTCTGATTGAGTTCTCTTCTTTATTCAGGCTTAAGTCAAAAGACATTTCCGCAAAGCTATGTTCAGATCTATATATAGTATACTTCTACTATATAATCCTACAACATGTAATTTCCAATTACAATAAGGGGACAAGAGTATTTACCTTGATAAGCCCAAAATTATCCAAGTTATAATGTCGATCCTGAGCAAGGTTTAGCTCCTACTCCGAGCGCTCCAATCCGCTCCAAACAACCCTTAGAAGTTCTAACCAACTTCTATATAAATACTTCAACCAACTATGAAGATTTCCTTAGGGTTTCGGTTTGAGACTAAAAGGACAAAAGGTAGTATTTCCGGGCTCTACGTATAGAGGTAACTTTTGGAATACTACAAGGTAAAGGCTAAGGTATTTTGGGCATTATAACAATACTTGGAGAAGTATTTCAATACCACAAGGGAGGGGGTATTATACGAGAACAACAAGGCAAGGGGAGGTGTACCTCGCCAACACAACTAGGAGGGGTACCCTCTGCCACAAGGCCTCTCAAAGGGGAGGGTGTGGCGGACGAACACAACAAGAATAGGAGGAGATTTCAAGACTTGGAAACATTTGTGGATGAATGAAGTCTTCACAAAGGAGGGGTATTTATAGGAAGCCAGGGCCAACCAATGGACAAGATCAAGCCATGTGCAAGGCAAGTGTAAGGCCTTGATCAAGCCAAGTGCACCCTAACCCTACTCCACAAAACAAGGCACCAAACAAGCCATAAAACAAGGCACAAAACAAGGCCAAAACAAGGAGCCAATCGGCCATGAAAACGTGACCCAATCGGCCAACCTAACGCCCACTTGAGGTGACAAGTGTCACCCTCCCGTTGATCCAAAACATTTCGTCTCTCGGAAAAATCCCAAAAATCAAAAAGGACATAGCGAATTTTCCGCCGAAGCTTTGTAAAACGTTTAGTCAACGACTCTAAGGGTGTTGTGCACAAAATTCGATCCAATGCCTAACTTAAGGCTCAAACTTTAAATGCGTCGTCTCCACGTACATACTCGTGAAAATACGGTATAACATTTGTTGATCCTCGCCATAGGATCGTGATTCAGCGTTTGGGAAGCTCCGTTTCTCCGGAGGCTTATCTTTTTGGTATAGCCCCTGTCATTGTAGTTACTTGTACATTCAGGGGTATGGCGGGGCCCTGTCCTGTCATAGTTGTTGTTACATTCTTAGAGGTCTGTAGTACTGTTGTGGGCAGGGTTGTAAAGGATTATCGCTGTCGGTTTGATATATATGCACGAAGCGGCCGTTTTGGTTGGCCTATTTTCTTATGATGTATCTTGTTTCTGTTTAAGTTTTTATTTCGCTGATTTTCTCGATGTTGTATCACTAGGGTGCCGGGGTAAGGCACGATCCACGGGCAGTTCGGTCGTGACAGTCGGGCAGCGTGTTGCCTAGAATGATTTTACATTACCAGGAGTTGGTAAAGACTAACTAGATACCGGGAAGGTATGAAATAGTTAATGAATTCTCGCCAAGATCTTATGTTTTATTTTGAGATAATTGGGAAATGATGAGCTGTCTGATAGGGTAGTGAACCCTTAAGAAGCCATGTTAAGGAACTTAACGGAATGTCATGTTAATAGATTAAGCTGCGTAGTAGGCTTAAGAGAATTGTACGGATGAGGTTCGTATAGAGTAAGTAATGGTTGTTGTGATCAAGACGACACGATTATGGTATTATGAGAAGTTTTTGTACCCGTTTACGGGGGGACTGATAAGGTAGGCTTGGAGCATGGAAATTGCGAGCCTAAGAATATTGATAACCGCCGAGACCTTAGGTATATAATGCCTTCTCGGGAAATAAGATTTTATTCAGACTAAGAGTAAGAGTTAAGTGCGACGGCGGGTCGGGGTGAGTACCTGTTACAGGTCGCCCCATAGCCTGATATAGAGTGGGATCAGTTGGTAGTAGTTCCGCTACGTGACAGGGTCACGAGGGTGCAAGGCCCAAGTTTAGCTAATTGTTTTACGGGTTCGTGGACCCGTTCCACTGAAACCAGGTTGTGAGAGCCGGAAATGGCCTTATGTTGTTTAAAAGAGTGACTCCAAAAGATTGGGGGCCAGAATCGGTATGGGGGTTATGTATGTATGCTAGTATGAGTTGGAAGTACGGAAAGAGTGCGACCAGTAAGGAAGATGGCAACCAAGTGTAAAGGAATAGAGCCTGAATCCATAAGAACCTTTCGAGGTAACTACACCCATGAGTGTTTGGGGTGGTAGTTGAACGGGTATATGAGATTCGCCCGGTGATGATACAGTCGTCAGACCCTAGTAGACCTAGTAGAGATGATTACGACAGACTTTGAGGTCATTATGAGTATGGACTAGTTGGCTTCGTGAGTTCCAAGGTTGACATATTAGTATAAGTATTGTTATGTGGCCATGGGTGGCATATGTTGTATGAAAGGTGTAGTAAAAGGAGACTATGTCGCTATCTAATTAGATTGAACTCCGAAAGAACATTCGGGGACGAATGTTTCTAAGGGGGGAAGAATGTTACACCCCGTAAGTCCAGGACATGTTTAAGAGAATGTACGTAAGGAACACAAGACTTGAAAAGGGTACGAAAGGAAGAATTGTTTTTCCGACGAAAAATCTTCCGAACGTCGGAAAAGAAAAATGTTCGTTAGTGAGAATTAGATTATCAAAATGCATTAATTGAAGAGTATGGAACTTATTATCATTATGGAAATTTAATTTTACGGATTTGGTCACGTGGGGCCCTCCCGAGGAATTTTACGTTTGTGGTACCCACGAGGGTTACAGAATTTTATGGACGAATGGAAGGGCGACATGTGGCACCCCCCCCCCCCCCATATGGTCTTGGACGAAATTTACAAGGGTAGAATGGTCATTGACCAATGTAAAAGATCAAGTCTTGCTAGCTTGAGATTATTGACCAAGTCAACTTGCCACTTGGATTATTATTTAATGCCCTTCATCCTAGCCACACATATGTTGATATCTTGACCCTCCATTGTGTTTTATATAGTACCCTAGTGCAAGACAAGGTCTTCAACACTTAGAAAATATTAGAGAAACTTTGAGCTTAGCCAAGAAGCTCTCGGGTTTGGTCACCTTCTCACTCAAAAATTTTGTAGTTTTGATCTATTAGCCACAAGACTTTAACCCAAGGTCCCTAAGGGTATTGTAAGGATATCTCAATAGAAATATTTCAGAAAAACGGCGTTTTCACGTTAGTCGCAAGGCGAAAACCTAAGGCATTTTCATAGGTTTTGTTTGGAAAGGGAAGAGAAGTTGGTTGTGAGCTTCTAAAGGCTTCAAATAGCGGGTTGGAGCGTAAAGGAAAGGAGCTAAGAATTTCTAAGGAGCGACATTGAATCTTGGAAATTATAAGGGCTTATAAAGGTAAAATTCTTGTCGTTTTAGTAATTAAGATTACTTATTGTTGTAGCTATGGATATTAGCAAGTATGAGATATATATTATGAAGTTGATAAGTGTTATGGATATTGGAACCCTAATCCGAAAACTAGTATGTTTAGCCTTGAGATTTCAATTCAATTGGATTATTAGTTTAATCGTCACATGTTATATAAAGAAGGAATTATAATTGTTAAGTTGTTTATGACTATATAACATGTTAGGCCTAAGAAGTTGGATTGAAAAAGAATTGGAAAAGGACTTTGTGTTGTTGTATATGTTTAGCCAAGAATGACTTTAAATATGGAACTAGTTTCGTATTAATTTGTGGGGCGGAATTTTACACGTCCTGTTAATGCGTGTAATCCCCTTTGGTTAGCTGAATTGTTGGGCCTTAAATGTGGCGTGTTTGGTTATTGAATTCGGCCTTGAAAAATGTGGCAAAATATGTAGAAACAAAGGAAGTGCTGTCCGATTTTCCGTAGAATTTAGTGACTTTGCACTTAGAATATTCTGCGTTTGAAGCTAGAGGTTAATGGACATATTATGGTCATTATAGGTGGAAGTAATAAGTATAGTGTGTTCTACTTGAAGGATGGAATAACTATCAAGGTTGAAGTACTTTGGAGCATTTTGCTATTTGTCGATAATCGTCGCGAGGTATGTGAACCTCTTCCTTCTTTTGACATGATTCTATGTATGGAATAAACATGTGGTATTATTTCATGATTCCTTCTACTCTTAGAAGTTAAGAGGTATGTATGTTGATTTACTCTACGTAAGGGTTATGTCTAAGTTATCCTAAGTTCTTACCAAGTCTTATGGGGGATATTGGTAAGAGTCGTTAGGAGGTATTTTGGAGCCAAGTTGACTTGGCTAATTTAAGGCACGAATGAGAATAAGTATCGAACAAGCCATTGCAGCGTTAATAAAGGAAAATGTAATGACAATAAATTATATTAAAACAAGTAGAATTCTCCATCTGCATAGAAGCTAAGATAAGACAAAATTGTATTACATTTTCTAGATCATGGCTGCTTTAATGAGATCATTATAAACAAGTATAACCTTGTTACACCCCGGAATTTCAGGATATGTTTCTAAGAACGTACATAAGAACTCAAAAATGTTAAGGTTTGAGACGAGTAAAAATTTATCGGAATTTTGGAATTTGTCAGGAAAACGAAATATTGCGACGAACGGGAGGGCGACACGTGTCACCCCCTCTTAATGGTCTTGGACGAAAATGTCATGGAGGAAATGGTCATTTGACCATAATTTAAAAGACCAAGTCTTGCAAAGGCAAGAGCTTGACATTGTTGACTAAGTCAAATGCCACTTGGCTTGATCCTTGTGAAATGCATCCAAACCATCCATTTGTTCTAATCTAGACCTTCCATTTGGTTATATAAGCTCCTTAGTAGCAAGACAAGGCTTAACACTTAGAAAATTTTCAAGAATTTTGAGAGAAACAAAAGGTAGCTCTCGGCTTTACCTAGGGTTTGAAGGAAAAAATTTCAATTGTTGTCCAATAATCTCCCACTTTAAACCAAGGTACCTAAGTGTTATACCCCGTATTTCCAGAGTATGTACGTGAGGGCGTACGTATTATAATTTAATCCTTAAAGTAGGCAAGGTTCGAAATTTAGGCACAAGGATGTGAAAAGAGTCGTTTTTAAAACGTTTTCTTAACTTGCGAAGGAAAATTAGGCTATGTCATTTATTATTTTTGCGGATTTTTAGAGAGGCGAAACATTTTGGACCAGCGGGAGGGTGACATGTCACCCTACATTGATGTGAGATTAGGCGGTAATGGACGAAAGGGTGAGCTTTAGTTGGTAGGATTGTTATACAGTATTTCCAGTATGTATGCGGGGCGTGCGTGCGAGAATCTGGCGAAAGATGGAAAGAAAGAAGAGGTGATTTTCCACGGAAAAGTTTCAGTTTTGTGAAGGAAAAAGGTTCGTTAATGGAATTGGATTCCCAGTTTGGTATTTGGACTTCACGGAATATTAGAGAATTATGGAATTTTATTTTGGAAATGGTCACGTGGGGCCCACGGGAGAAATTCTGGTTTTGTGGAGCCCGCTTTGTTTTGAGATTTCAGTATTTTGGATATTTTGGAAGACGAAATATTCGGCGAATCGGGCGACACGTGTCACCCCCACGTGGCACCATTTGAAATATTTATTGTGCCTGACAGATTAAGTCGTTTTTCGCGAAACGTTTTACTAAGCTTACGAAGGAAAATTCCGGCTATGTCATTTAGTATTTTTGCGAATTTTTCCGAGGCGAACGTTTTGGACCAACGAGAGGGCAACACTTGGCACCCTCGTTGGTGGACTGAAAGGGCCAGAAATAGATGGGCAAGTTGTGGTAGATATTTGTGAGGATTTGTGGAGTAGGGTTAGGGTGCACTTGGCTTGATCTTGGCCTTACACTTGTGTAGCACTTGGCTAGATCTTGGCGTTGGTTGGCCTTTGGCTTTGCTATAAATACCCACTCTTGTGAAGACTTATTCATTCATCCTCACTTTGTCTAAGTCTTGAAATCCCTCCCTCTCCCTTGTTGTTGCTCTCGTCCAACTCCCTTCTCCCCCTTAGAAAGAGGCCCTTGGCCGAGAACACCCCCTCACTAGCCTAGTTGTGCTATGAGCCTACCCCCTTGGTAGAAAGTTTTCTTCCAAGTATTGTTATAATGCCCAAAATACCTTAGCCTTGTACCTTGTAGTATTCCAAAGATACCTCTATACGTAGAGCCCGGAAATACTACCTTTTGTCCCTTTGGTCTCAAACCGAAACCCTAAAGAAAATCTTCATTGTTGGTGGAAGTATTTAAGTAGAAGTTGGTTAGAACTTCTAAGGGTTGTTTGGAGCGCACAGAGTAGGAGCTAAACGTTGCTAAGGATCGACATTTAACTTGGATAATTTTGGGCTTATCGAGGTAAACACTACTGTCCTTCTATTGTAATTGGAAATTACATGTTGTTAGAATATATAGTTGAAGTATACTATATATAGAACTATACTTAGTACTGTGGCAATGTCTTTTGACTTAAGCCTGAAGAATTAAGAACTGAACTGAACTGTAATTACATAGGACTGTATTACAGTAGACTTGTGTAGTATTCGAGTAGAATTGTACACATCCAGATAGGCGTGTAAACCCCCGGTTGGCTTGGTAGCGGCCTCGATAGAGGAGGAGATTTACGTCATGTGTGCGGGGTCCGCCAATTTTCTATAGAAAGATAGAAACTTGTGTTTTGGGGTTAATAGACGTTTTGACCTTTATAGGTGAAAGTACTAAGAGTAGCGTATTCTACTCGAGGAGTGGAAAGGGCTAGCAAGGTTGTAGTACTTGGAGCATTTTGCTTATTGTCGATAAATCGTCACGAGGTATGTGAACCTCTTCTATCTTTTCTAGCATGATTGTTGTGAACTATGTAATGCGGTAAGCGTACGTGTGCTAAGTGATTTGGTTGGTTTAAAACATAGGGTGTTATAATAGCTTTATGGGAAGTTAGTTATAACGACCTTATGTAAGTGAAAATGGTTTACTGATGTTAGAAGTTAAGAGACTTGATCTTATAAGATAAGAGACTTAACTTATTTGTTTTAATGTGGATGTTTGTGTGAAACCTCATTCGTGAGTAATGAGTACTTGGTTTTAAAGGGATAATGTTTCTTGATTTGGGAATCGAAATGTGTATCGACATACGGCTGCGAGCGTTAATAAAGGAAAATGTATTGAATAATGATGTGTTGTATTAAAACGGTAGAAACCTCCATCTGCATAGAAGCTAAGATGAGACAAAATGATATTACATTTTCTAGATCATGCATTGCTGTAATAAGATCGTTATAAACAAGAATAAACTACTCACGTATATGACATATGTTACTCAATTGTTCTAAAAGGAATCAAGTGATTAAGTTTGGGAACTATGAAACCATTTGAAAATGAGAAGCTTGAGTAATTGAAACTAGGCAACCTGGAACTTAGGAAAGAATGTTGTTACTTGATTTTGAAAAGGAAGGTGGGTTGGTCATTCTAATACTACGTATCGGGTGACTTTTATAAAAGTAATGGATCTCTTTTAAAGAACTTAACGTATGTAGTACTTTGGGGTTAAAAACCGGACTTTGGCATAAAATGAAAGTACTTTGAGTTGTGTGAAACTTACTATGCTTGTTGTTGTGAAACTTGCCTATGCTTGTGATGATAGCCTTTATTGTACAATCGTTGTGTTTACGTATACGCGTCTCTCGATGAAGTCGGTTGTTAGTTGAGAACTTACTTGGAGCGTCGGCGGTGACGGAGAAATTCCGCAGATGCGTTCTATTGATAGTATTATTGTTGTTAATCGCTTTGGACATACCGACACGATCGTGGCGCTGCGGGTATGCTTCCATTTTGGTTAAAGTCTTGTGGTTAATCGATTTGGATATCACCGACACGATCGTGGCGCGCGGGTATGTTTCCATTTTGATTATCGCCTTGTGATTTCCTTTGGACATCGCGACCGCGATCGTAGCGCTGCGGGTATCGTCCATTTGGAATGTTGTCTTATTTTTCCCTTTCGACATCTTGACACGATCGTGGCGCGCGGGTATGCTTCCATTTGGATTCTTTGTCTTGTTGTTGAGTCACATGGACATGTCTACCGATCGGGTCAGGGGCATGTGGCCATAGGACATTGGTATTATTGTTGCATCATGGACATGTCTACACCGTCTGATTCAGGGGCACGCGGCCATAATCACGAACTGATTGAGGTTGTGGGCGTGAGACCCATAGTTATATTGGAGTGATGGTATTTTATGTTGTGAATTGTAGTTTGGTTATCATACATGTCTCCCGCTTTATATAGACTAGTATGATTTCATTTCTGATATTATGCGATTTCACATACTTAGTACTGTTATGCGACCTCCTTGAAGCTGCGTTCAATCTGCGAGTAAGTACATCCCGATCGTGGATCCTCGCTCATAGGATCACGATTCGGTTGCATTTTGAAGCTCCGTTTCTCGGAGGCTTATCTTTTAGTATGTGTTCTGAGTTGTAGGTTCTTGTACATTCGGGGTATGGCGGGGCCTGTCCGTCATAGTCATGTATATCTTAAGTGCTGTAATCTTGTTGTGGCGGGGTTGTAAAAGGATTAAAGCTATTCGTGTTTTATGTATATCTTGAAGGCAAGCTGTTTTGGTTGCTGTTTATTTATTATATCTCTAGTTAAATGACACATGTTATATGTTCCGCTGATTTTCTCTGATTAATGTATAACTAGGGTGCGGGGTAAGGCACGATGCGAACCGGGCAGTCGTTACAAAAGTGGTATCAGAGCAGTTAATCCTCGGAAAGTGTCTACAGACCGTGTCTAGTAGAGTATTGATTATCGGTGTGTTGTGCACCACATCTATAATCAGGAGGCTATAGGACATTTAGGATTGGTTTCCATTCTTCTCATTCTGAGATCGTGCCTTAGAGCTGTGTTGTAAGTTGTACCCTCAGCGTATCTCGTTTTTACGATTATGCCTCGCAGGTGCAAAGGGCGAGCCAGAAGGGCAAGGCGAGAGTGCTGCTAGTGAGATCTGAGAGAGTGCGAGCGCGAGCGAGGCAAGACACGAGATTGTGCTTTCGGCCCGGGTTTAACGCCGCCCGACCAAGATTTAGAGCGCGTGAAGGTGATGAGACTCTGATGCACGAGCCTCGGTCCGATGCGGAGCGGGGAGATGGGTCACGAGAGATGGCGATTATTGGCGAGGTTGTGGCGGATATGAGACAGTGGATCTGTGATTCAGTTCGATGCTTGATGGTTCACGAAGCGAGATAGTTTGAGGCTACGGGACTTTACGAGTTGTAGCCGCCAGAATTTTATGGGTCGAGGCACGAGGATGATCGCGAGGAGTTCATCCGGCGATTCTGACCGGATCACGCGGGTGATCAAGCTTGAACCGAGTCTGTGACCTTTGGTTCGTGTCGGTGCGTGATACCGCGATCGATTGGTTTTGATTCATGGGAGCTTTCACGGGAGAGCATGCACTCCGTATGGGATGAGTTTTGGGGCTTTCCACGCGCTTCTGCCTCCGCGGATGAGGAGAACGCGGGCGACATATTTTTATTCTTGAGGAGAGAGGGCGCGTCGGGAGTACAATGTCGAGTTCGATTCTTTGGCTCGATATGTCCCTGCGCTAGTTGCGAATATGGAGGATAGGGTGCATCGCTATGTCACCGGCTTGATGATTATATGGCGAATCTTGTGCGGGTGTTTCTCTTGTGGGCATGGACATTGCCGCATGCAGCTCATGCGACCAGGATGTGAGGCACGGAGGGTCGACGGAATGACTGGATCGCGAGAAGAGGCCGGGGCGGGGTCCTTTGGTGGCTTTCGAGGCGGACCGCCTCGGCCAGCTAGTTATATACCCCGCGATCTGAGTGGTCCTCCACCGTCTTGAGGCAGTCGGGGCTCCAAGGGTTCAGATTTTCGCGAGCGGGGTGTTAACGGTGAAGCCACCCCTACCTCGTTGTGACCATTGTGGTAGACTCCATTTTGGAGAGTGTCGTGCTAGATTGGGAGTTTGTTTTACATGCGGCCAGCGGGGCCATTTTGCGAGGCTGTCCGACCAAGAGCGCGGATGTTACGACTCGACGCCCGAGGATCTGTGGCTGGTTCATCACCTTCTACTATGCCTGCAGTGGGCCTATGATTAGAGTGAGCGGTAGCTTGGTATATCCTTAACCTCTAGAGTTTTGGTATGCTTGTTATGATGGTCTCATTATTGTGTGCTATGCGGATAGCATTGTGATATGAGTGAGTTAGAATCGTGGTTAGTTGGAAGGATACGTGTGGAGGCATGGTAAGTGTGAACCTTAGGCTATTTCACGGTCGAGACCTTAGGGGTAAGGTCGTCTTGAGTTAAAGATTTATTTTTGACCCTTATCGGAGTAGTAGTGCGTGGGATTTATTTGTGTGATAAGTCCGTGGGTAGTGTGAGATGGAAGTGGTAGCTTTCGTGATGTGAATTAGTAAGATTGTTCGAATCGGGAACAAGAGTTTGGCGATTGGGGTCGGGTTGAGGACCATTTATGGGTCAACCCGTAACCAGTTTAGGTGGGGTCGATTCGGGTGGTCCCGCCAGTGGTAGGTCACGAGGATGCTAGGCGAGTTTAGACGACCATCGTATGAGTTTGTGGATGTGTTCGACGAATCGTTCGTGAAGGCGGTAATGGCCTTAGGGGATATTACGGCTAGTAAGGCGACCAAGTTTGGAGGTGGTGACTCCAAGTTTTGGAAAGCAGGCGATGAATAAAGTGTGATACGTATACTAGAAGAGTTCATGTGTTCGAGAAGGGCACGACGAGTAAGGAAGGAGGAAGAACGTGTGTTATTTAGTAGCGGCTGTGGCGTTGGCAATTTGTTAGAAGAGCTTCGATATCCGTCTTGTGAAGGAACATTCGGACGAATGTTTCTAAGGAGGAGAATGTTATACCGTATTTCCAGAGTATGTATGCGAGGGCGCACGTGCGAGAATCTGTGAAAGATTGGAAATAAAGAAAGAGGTGATTTTTCCAAGGAAAAGTTTCCGTTTTGTGAAGGAAAAAGGTTCGTTAATGGGAATTGGATTCCCAGTTGGTATTCGGACTTCGGAATATTAGAGAATTATGGAATTTTATTTTGGAAATGGTCACGTGGGGCCACGGGAGAAATTCTGATTTTGTGAGCAGCTTTGTTTTGAGATTTCGGTATTTTGGATATTTCGGAAGACGAAATATTCGGGCGAATCGAGCGTGACACGTGTCACCCCGTATGGCACCTTGGCGAAATATTTATTGTGCACAACACTTTGATTAAGTCGTTTTTAATGAAGCGTTTTACTAAGCTACGAAGGAAAATTCGGCTATGTCATTTAGTATTTTTGCGAATTTTTAGAGGCGGAGCGTTTTGGACCAACGAGAGGGCAACACTTGGCACCCTCTCGTTGGTGGACTGAAAGTGGCGGCTAGTACGAATGGATGGGGCAAGTTGTGGTAGATATTTGTGTAGATATTTGTGAGGGATTTGTGGAGTAGGGTTAGGGTGCAATTGGCTTGATCTTGGCCTTACACTTGTGTAGCACTTGGCTAGATCTTGGCCATTGGTTGGCCTTTGGCTTTGCTATAAATACCCCTCCCTTGTGAAGACTTATTCATTCACTCCTCACTTTGTCTAAGTCTTGAAATCCCTCCCTCTCCCTTGTTGTTGCTCTCGTCCAACTCCCTTCTCCCCCTTAGAAAGAGGCCATGGCGAGAACACCCCCTCACTGCTAGTTGTGCTAGCCGAGCCTACCCACTGGTAGAAAGTTGTCTTCCAAGTATTGTTGTAATGCCCAAAATACCTTAGCCTTGTACCTTGTAGTATTCCAAAGATACCTCTCTACGTAGAGCCCGGAAATACTACCTTTTGTCCCTTTGGTCTCAAACCGAAACCCTAAAGAAAATCTTCATTGTTGGTGGAAGTATTTAAGTAGAAGTTGGTTAGAACTTCTAAGGGTTGTTTGGAGCGCACGGAGTAGGAGCTAAACGTTGCTAAGGATCGACATTTAACTTGGATAATTTTGGGCTTATCGAGGTAAACACTACTGTCCTTCTATTGTAATTGGAAATTACATGTTGTTAGAATATATAGTTGAAGTATACTATATATAGAACTATACTTAGTACTGTGGCAATGTCTTTTGACTTAAGCCTGAAGAATTAAGAACTGAACTGAACTGTATTTACATAGGACTGTATTGCGGTAGACTTGTGTAGTATTACTGAGTAGAATTGTACACGTCCGGGTAGACGTGTAAACCCCCCCCCTGGTTGGCTTGGTAGCCGGCCTCGATAGAGGAGGAGATTCTGTTGTTGCGAAGTCTTTTGAATTTTCTATAGAAAGATAGAAACTTGTGTTTTGGGGTTAATAGACGTTTTGACCTTTATAGGTGAAAGTACTAAGAGTAGCGTATTCTACTCGAGGAGTGGAAAGGGCTAGCAAGGTTGTAGTACTTGGAGCATTTTGCTTATTGTCGATAAATCGTCGCGAGGTATGTGAACCTCTTCCTATCTTTTCTAGCATGATTGTTGTGAACTATGTAGTACGGTAGGCGTACATGTGCTGAGTGATTTGGTTGGTTTAAAACATAGGGTGTTATAATAGCTTTATGGGAAGTTAGTTATAACGACCTTATGTAAGTGAAAATGGTTTACTGATGTTAGAAGTTAAGAGACTTGATCTTATAAGATAAGAGACTTAACTTATTTGTTTTAATGTGGATGTTTGTGTGAAACCTCATTCGTGAGTAATGAGTACTTAGTTTTAAAGGGATAATGTTTCTTGATTTGGGAATCGAATGTGTATCGACAGGACTTTGCAGCGTTAATAAAGGAAAATGTATTGAATAATGATGTGTTGTATTAAAACCGGTAGAAACCTCCATCTGCAGAAGCTAAGATGAGACAAAATGATATTACATTTTCTAGATCATAATTTCTTGTAATAAGATCGTTATAAACAAGAATAAACTACTCACGTATATGACATATGTTACTCAATTGTTCTAAAAGGAATCAAGTGATTAAGTTTGGGAACTATGAAACCATTTGAAAATGAGAAGCTTGAGTAATTGAAACTAGGCAACCTGGAACTTAGGAAAAGAATGTTGTTACTTGATTTTGAAAAGGAAGGTGGGTTGGTCATTCTCATACTACGAATTATCGGGTGACTTTTATAAAAGTAATGGATCTCTTTTAAAAGAACTTAACGTATGTAGTACTTTGGGGTTAAAGCCGGACTTTGGCATAAAATGAAAGTACTTTGAGTTGTGTGAAACTTGCTATGTTTGTTGTTGTGAAACTTGCCTATGCTTGTGATGATAGCCTTTATTGTACAATCGTTGTGTTTACGTATTACGCGTCTCGATAGAGGTCGGTTGGTAGTTGAGAACTTACTTGGGCGTCGGCGATGTGGAGAAATTCCGCGAATGCGTTATATTGATAGTATTATTGTTGTTAATCGCTTTGGACATCGCGACACGATCGTAGCGCGCGGGTATGCTTCCATTTTGGTTAAAGTCTTGTGGTTAATCGCTTTGGATATATCGACCACGATCGTGGCGCTGCGGGTATGTTTCCATTTGATTATCGCCTTGTGATTTCCTTTGGACATACCGACACGATCGTGGCGCACGGGTATCGCCCATTTGGAATGTTGTCTTATTTTTCCCTTTGGACATCACACCGATCGTAGCGCGGGTATGCTTCCATTTGGATTCTTTGTCTTGTTGTTGAGGTCACATGGACATGTCTACACCGATGCAGAATTCGGGGGCATGTGGCCATGGGACATTGGTATTATTGTTGCATCATGGACATGTCTACCGTCACGATATTAGGGCACGCGGCCATAATGCGAACTGATTGAGGTTGTGGGCGTGAGACCCGTAGTTATATTAGAGTGATGGCTGTTTTATGTTGTGAATCGTAGTTTGGTTATCATACATGTCTCTGCTTTATATAGACTAGTATGATTTCATTTCTGATATTATGCGATTTCACATACTTGGTACTGTTATCGACCTCCTTGGAAATTTGCGTTCATGCCGCAGGTAGAGGTACATCGGTCGTGGATCCTCGCTCATAGGATCATAGTTCAGCGCATTTTGAAGCTCCGTTTTCTCCGGAGGCTTATCTTTTGGTATGTGTTCCCTGAGTTGTAGGTTCTTGTACATTCAGGGGTATGGCGGGGCCCTGTCCCGTCATAGTCGTGTATATCTTAAGTGCGTAATCTTTGTTGTAGGCGTGGTTGTAAAAGGATTAAAGCTGTTGAGTTTTATGTATATCTGAAGGCAAGCTGTTTTGGTTGCTTTATTTATTATATCTCTTGTTAAATGACTCATGTTTTATGTTCCTGATTTTCTCGATGTATGTATCAACTAGGGTGCAGGGGTAAGGCACGATGTGAACCGGGCAGTCGTTACAAGGATATTTTGTGCAAGTTGTTGTGGTAGATGGATAAGGTGCACTTGGCTTAAATCTAGCCCTACACTTGCCTTACGCTTGGATGAATCTTGGCCATTGGTTGGTCATTTCTTGACCTATAAATACCCCCCTTGTTGAAGAGTTATTTCATCCTAAATTGAGCAATCTTTCTAAGTCTCAAATACTCCCTCCCTTCTAGTGTTTCGTTCGCCACCACCCTCCCCGAGAAGGCCCCTTGGAAAGTATCCCCTCCTTGTGGTGCTAGCCGTGGTACCCCACCCCACTAGTTGTTTTCGTATTATACCCCCCCTTTTGTGGTATAGAAATACTCTCCAAGTATTGTTATAATGCCCAAATACTTTAGCCCTTATACCTTGTAGTATTCCAAGGTTATACCTATACTAAAAGCCCAGAAATACTATTATACTTCCTTTAGCCACTAAACGAAACCCTAAGGAAAATCTTCACAGTAGTTGAATTTTTAAGTAGAAGTTGCGTAGAACTTCTAAGGGTTTCGAGCGGATTGGGCGCGGAGTAGGAGCTAAAACTTTCTCAGGATAGACTTTAAAGTTGGATAATTTTTGGCTTATCGAGGTAACTCAACTTGTCCCCTTATTGTAATTGGAAATTACATGTTGTAGGAATATATAGTTGAATTATACTATATAGAACGATCATAATTTTGCGGCAATGTCTTTTGACTTAAGCTGAATAATAAAGAAGAGCGAATCAGAATTACATAGGATGTATCAGTAGACTTGTGTAGCTTTCTTGTGAAGTAGAATTGTACACGTCCGATTAGGCGTACAACCCCCACTCAGGGAGTTGTTGGCTGTTAGCGTGCCTCGATGAGAGGAGATTTCGCTTGATTGCGGGGAAAAATCTGTCGAATTTTACGTAGAATATTCTACGTTGAGATCTAGATGTTAATCGGCGCCTTGTGGCCTCTATAGGTTGAAGTACTACGTGTGGCGTGATCTGCTTGGCTTAAGGTGTAGCCGACAGTTTGAGGTACTTGGAGCGTTTTGCTATTAGTCGATAATCGTCGCGGGGTATGTGAACCTCTTCCTATCTTTTCTAGCATGATATGTGTATAACTATGTAGTACGGTAGACGTACATGTGTTGAATGTATTTGATTGGTTTAAAACATAAAGTGTTATAACGGCTTTATGGGAAGTTGGTTATAACAGCTTTATGTAAGTAAGAAATGCTTTGTGGTTTTTAAAGATAACTGATTTGACTTATAACTGACTTGATGTGTGATGATAAGAATCTTGAAGTATTTCGAAGGAATAATGTTTTACTAATTTTGGAAATCAGAATGAGTATCGACAAACCACTGCAGCGTTAATAAAAGGAAATGTTTTGACTAAATAAGTATTATTAAAACCAGTAGAAACCTCCATCTGCATAGAAGCTAAGATGAGACAAAATGATATTACATTTCCTAGATCATGGCTGCTTTAATAAGATTGATTATGAACAAGAAAAACCTACTCACAGATAAGACATATGTTTCTCAAATTGTTTAAAAGAGGATTATATTCTTAAGTGATTAAGTCTATGGACTATGAAACCTTTCTAAAATAAGAGACTTAAGTATTTGAAATTAGGCAAACTTGAACTTTTGGAAAAGAATGTTGTTACTTGATGTTAAAAAGGTAAGTGTTTTGGTTTACCTAAAAATGTGAGTCACTCTATTTTAATACTACGGGTATCGGGTGACCTTTATAAAAGAAATGGATCTTTTAAAAGAATTTAACGTCGTAATACTTTGGGGTCGAGAACACGGACTTTGGCCTAAAATAAACTTGAGTTGTGTGTAACTTACCTATGTTTGTGTTTGATAGCCTTGTTGTGCAAATCTTGTATTTCTATACCACCGCGTCTCGATGGAGGGCGGTGATTTGTTATGAACGATTCTTCAAGGTCCACGAGATGGGTAGGACACGTATTTCATCTGATTCTTCACCGAGTCCCATGGGATGGGCCGGGACACGTATTCCATCTGATTATTCACCGAGTCCCACGAGATGGGCCGGGACACGTATTTCATCTAATTCTCTACCGAGTCCCATGGGATGGGCCGGGACACGTATTCCACATGATTCTCTACCGAGTCCCATGGGATGGGCCGGGACACGTATTCCACATGATTCTTTAACGAGTCCCACGGGATGGGCCGGGACACGTATCCCACGATTTATACCTAGACCGCGCCGGGTCCACGGGCATGAGAGATGACTTGAGGGCGTGAGTCCCTGACTTGACATGACTGCTTTTATGTTGTGAACTGTAGTTTGGTTATCATACATGTCTCCTGCTTTATATAGACTATTATGATTTCATTTCTGATGTTTCTGATTTCACATACTTGGTACTGTTGTACTAACCTCCTTGGGGCTGCGTTCATCCGCGGTAGAAATCATCGGTTGTGGATCCTCGCTCCTAGGATCACGATTCACGTGTGAAGCCCATTTCTTGAGGCTTATCTTTTGGTATGTTACCTTGAGTCTGTAGATTCTTGTACCTTCAGGGGTATGGCGGGGCCCTGTCCCGTCATAGCGGTGGTTAAAATCTTAGAGGTCTGTGCTTGTTGTGGCGTGGTTTGTAAAAGGATAAGCTGTTGGGTATTTATGTTTATATCTCAAGGCAATTTTGGTTGGCCTGTTTATTTATCATGTCTCTTAATTCATGTTCATGTTTTTATTTCCGCTGATTTTCTCTGATGTTGTATCACTAGGGTGCCCGGGGTAAGGCACCAGTCACGGGCCCGGGTTCGGGTCGTGACAAAAGTGGTATCAGAGCAGTTAGTCCTCGGAAAGTGTCTACTGACCGTGTCTAGTAGAGTCTTGATTATCGGTGTGTTGTGCACCACATCTATAATCAGGAGGCTATAGGACATTTAGGATTGGTTTCTATTCTTCTCATTCTGAGATCGTGCCTTAGAGTTGTGTTATGTTGGACCCCTCTAACGTATTCCTTTCCTTTACCAGTTATGCCTCCGCGAAGCGGCCGGGCGAAGGGCAAGCGTGAGAGGCTGCTAGTGTGATTGAGGAGAATGCGAGCGCGAGCGTCGAGACACGAATAGTGCTTGAGCGGCTAGTTTTGCGGCCGCCCAGAGCAAAGAGTTGAGCGGCGATGCTGCTGAGACCACAAGACTGAGCCTCGGTCCGCGATGCAGGCGAGGAGATGAGTTACAAGAATTGGCCCGATTATTGGCGAGTTGTGGCGGACATGAGGATAGGTGGCGCAGCAATTCCGGTAACACCGATGGTTCACCCGAGTCGGATAGTTTGAGGCTACGGACTTTACGAGTTGTAGGCGCGAGTTCTACGGGTCGAGGCACGAGGATGATCGCGAGTTCATCAAGCGATTCTGAGATCTTGAGTGATCAAGGCTTGAGAGACCAAGTCGGTGACCTTCGGTTCGCATCAGTGCGATCTGATCGGCTGGTTTGATTCATGGGAATCGTCCGAGGTGAGCATGCGCTCCCAGTTTTGGGACGAGTTCTCGAGGCATTTCTTGCACATTTCTTGCCTCCACAGATGAGAGGCTCGGGCGACAGATTTTTAGCGTTGAAGCGGGGCGGGCGGGCGGTTAGAGAGTACAATGTGGAGTTCGACTCATTGGCTCGGTATGTCCCGCGTTGGTAGCTAGTATGGAGGCGAGTACACCGCTACGTCAGGCTAGATGATTACTTAGCGAGAGCTTGTTGGTGTAGCTCTTCAGGCATGGACATTGCCCGCATGCGAGCTCATGCACTAGGATGTGAGGCACGGAGAGGTCGGCGGAATGGCGAGATCGGCGAAGAGGCGAGCAGCGAGGTCCTTTGGTAACTTCGAGGCGGGCGCCTCGTGGGAACTAGTTATGTACCTCCGCCCGATGCAGAATGGTCCTCCGCGATCTTGAGGCGTTGGGGTATTCGGGAGTGATCGAGCTCGAGGCTTAGTTCCGCAGATATACATGGGTTCTTGATCGGGTTGAGTTTTCCTCGGTGTGCATGATCGTGGCGCCATCGTCGAGAATGTCGTCTTTCTTGGTGCTTGTTTTTCCGCGGCCGTCGGGGCCATATATGACCGTCCTAATAGGAAGGATGCGAGCAGAATGACTCAGCCTACCGGGTCAGTGGCAGGTTCATCGCCTTCTACAGCTATGCGCCCTGCAGGGCAGGCCTATGATTAGAGTGGAGCGGTAGATTCAGTATATCCCAACCTCTAGAGATTTGTATGCATGATATGATGACCTTATTATTGTGTGCTATGCGGATAGCGTTATGTTGATTATGAGTTAGAAAACGGTTAGTGAAAAAGGGTAAGCTCAGGGTGAAAATGATGAACCTTAGAATATTACAGTTGAGACCTTAGATGTAAGGCCGTCTTGAGTACAAGATTTTTGCGGGTGATCCTTGTCAGAATATATAAGTTTACGTGGAGTAATTGTGGGAAGATTCCTTGGGTAGTGTAAAATGGAAGTGGTAGCTTTCATGACATGTATAAAGATTGTTTGGATTGAGAAACAAGAGCTTGACGCGTTAAGTAGGTCGGGTTGGGGCCGTGTTGCGGGCCAACCCGCGGCTGTTCGAGGTGGGGTCGGCTCTGGGTGGTCGCCGGTGGTAGGGTCACGAGGGTGCTAGGCCCAATTTTTATGACCATCGTATGAGTTCGTGGATATGTTCGACGAGCGGATCGTGAAGGCGGGAATGGCCTTAAGGAGATTGAGGCTAGTAAGATGACGAAGGTTGGAGGTGGTGACTCCAAAGTCTTGGGAGCGAGCGTTGTTGGTGAAGTGTGAATGCGTGTACTAAGAAGAGTTCGAGTGTTCGATAAGAGTACGACGAGTAAGGAAGGAAGTGAACTTGTGCTGAAAGATGGAGGTAATCATTTTTGAGAAATGAATGTGCGAAGGAGTGTCCTCGACCAAGAGCGAGTTGGTATTGTTTTGCATCATCGAGGTGGTTCCTCGTTGGCACGGATTTAAGTATTTGCGCGCATGTTATCTCGTGGCGAGCGTGGCGTTGGCAACTTGTTAGAAGAACTTCATCGTTGTCAGTCTTGAGAAGGAACATTGGGACGAATCTTTCTAAGGAGGAGAATGTTATACCGTATTTCCAGTATATGCGTGAGGCGCACGTATTATAATTTAAGCCTTAAAGTAGGCAAGGTTGAAATTTAGGCACAAGTCCGAAAGAGTCGTTTTTAAATGACGTTTTCTTAACTTGCGAAGGAAAATTCGGCTATGTCATTTATTATTTTTGCGAATTTTTCGAGAGGCGAAACATTTTGGACTAACGGAGGGTGACATGTCACCTCACATTGAATGTGAGATTAGCGGTAATGGACGAAAGGGTGAGCTTTAGTTGGTAGGATATTTTGTGCAAGTTGTTGTGGTAGATGGATAAGGTGCACTTGGCTTAAATCTAGCCCTACACTTGCCTTACGCTTGGATGAATCTTGGCCATTGGTTGGTCATTTCTTGACCTATAAATACCCCCCTTGTTGAAGAGTTATTTCATCCTAAATTGAGCAATCTTTCTAAGTCTCAAATACTCCCTCCCTTCTAGTGTTTCGTCCGCCACCACCCTCCCCCCTTGAGAAGGCCCCTTGGCCGAAAGTATCCCCCCTCCTTGTGGTGCTAGCCGTGGGGTACCCCCCACCCCCCCCAGCCTAGTTGTTTTCGTATTATACCCCCCCTTTTGTGGTATAGAAATACTCTCCAAGTATTGTTATAATGCCCAAATACTTTAGCCCTTATACCTTGTAGTATTCCAAGGTTATACCTATACTAAAAGCCTAAATACTATTATACTTCCTTTAGCCACTAAATGAAACCCTAAGGAAAATCTTCACCGTAGTTGAATTTTTAAGTAGAAGTTGCGTAGAACTTCTAAGGGTTTCTTGGAGGCGGATTAGGCGCAGCGAGTAGGAGCTAAACCTTGCTCGAGGATCGACTTTAAACTTGGATAATTTTGGGCTTATCGAGGTAACTAAACTTGTCCCTTATTGTAATTGGAAATTACATGTTGTAGAATATATAGTTGAAGTATACTATATATAGAACTGATCATAATTTTGTGACAATGTCTTTTGACTTAAGCTGAATAATAAAGAAGAGAATCGACTGTAATTACATGGGGTGTATCAGTAGACTTGTGTAGCTGTTCTGTGAAGTAGAATTGTACACGTCCGGATTAGACGTACAACCCCCCCCCCCCTCTCGGGAGTTGTTGGCCTGTTAGCAGGCCTCGATGGAGGAGGAGATTTCTGCGATTCACGGGGGAGATCTTGCGAATTTTACGTAGAATATTCTACGTTGAGATCTAGATGTTAATAGGCGCCTTGTGGCCTCTATAGGTTGAAGTACTACGTGTGGCGTGATCTGCTTGGCAAGGTGTGGCCAGCGGTTTGAGGTACTTAGAGCGTTTGCTATTAGTCGATAATCGTCGCGAGGTATGTGAACCTCTTCCTATCTTTTCTAGCATGATATGTGTATAACTATGTAATGCGGTAGGCGTACATGTGTTGAATGTATTTGATTGGTTTAAAACATAAAGTGTTATAACGGCTTTATGGGAAGTTGGTTATAACAGCTTTATGTAAGTAAGAAATGCTTTGTGGTTTTTAAAGATAACTGATTTGACTTATAACTGACTTGATGTGTGATGATAAAAATCTTGAAGTATTTCGAAGGAATAATGTTTTACTGATTTTGGAAATCAGAATGAGTATCGACAAACCACTGCAGCGTTAATAAAAGGAAATGTTTTGACTAAATAAGTATTATTAAAACCAGTAGAAACCTCCATCTGCATAGAAGCTAAGATAAGACAAAATGATATTACATTTCCTAGATCATGGCTGCTTTAATAAGATTGATTATGAACAAGAAAAACCTAATCACAGATAAGACATATGTTTATCAAATTGTTTAAAAGAGGATTATATTCTTAAGTGATTAAGTCTATGGACTATGAAACCTTTCTAAAATAAGAGAATTAAGTATTTGAAATTAGGCAAACTTGAACTTTTGGAAAAGAATGTTGTTACTTGATGTTAAAAAGGTAAGTGTTTTGGTTTACCTAAAAATGTGAGTCACTCTATTTTAATACTACGGGTATCGGGTGACCTTTATAAAAGAAATGGATCTTTTTTAAAAAGAATTTAACGTACGTAATACTTTGGGGTCAGAACCTGGACTTTGGCCTAAAATAAACTTGAGTTGTGTGTAACTTACCTATGTTTGTGTTTGATAGCCTTGTTGTGCAAATACTGTATTTCTATACCACCGCGTCTCTCGATGGAGGGCCGGCTGATTTGTTATGAACGATTCTTCACCGAGTCCCACGAGATGGGCCGGGACACGTATTTCATCTGATTCTTCACCGAGTCCCATGGGATGGGCCGGGACACGTATTCCATCTGATTATTCACCGAGTCCCATGAGATGGGCCGGGACACGTATTTCATCTAATTCTCTACCGAGTCCCATGGGATGGGCCGGGACACGTATTCCACATGATTCTCTACCGAGTCCGTAGGATGGGCGGGACACGTATTCCACATGATTCTACCGAGTCCCACGGGATGGCGGGACACGTATTCCATGATTCTTTACCGAGTCTGACGGGATGGTAGGACACGTATCCCACACGATTTATACCTAGCTGCCAGGTTCCACGGGCATGAGGATGACTTGAGGCGTGAGTCACGACTTGACATGGCTTTTATGTTGTGGCGTAGTTTGGTTATCATACATGTCTCTGCTTTATATAGACTATTATGATTTCATTTACGATGTTTCTGATTTCACATACTTAGTACTGTTGTCGACCTCCTTCGAGGCTGCGTTCACGCCGCAGTAGAAATACATCGGTTGTGGATCCTCGCTCCTAGGATCACGATTCGAAATGTCGAGAAGCCCCATTTCTTGGAGGCTTATCTTTTGGTATGTTACCACAGTGCATAGATTCTTGTACATTCGAGGGTATGGAGGCCTGTCCGTCATAATCATTGTAAAAATCTTAGAGTGCATGCTTTGTTGTGGCGGGGTTTGTAAAAGGATAAGCTGTTGGTATTTATGTTTATATCTTGAAGGCAAGCTGTTTTTAGTTGCTTTATTTATTTATCATGTCTCTTAATTCATGTTCATGTTTTTATTTCCGCTGATTTTCTCTGATGTTGTATCACTCGGATGCCCGTGGTAAGGCACCAGTCACGGGCCCGGGTTCGGGTTGTGACACTAAGGGTATTGTAAGTGTATCTCAATAGAAAGATCCTGGAAAAATGGTGTTTTCGTATTAGTTGCAAGGCGGAAACTAAAGGAGTTCTTCAACTTTGAAGTTGGAACTTGAAGATAAGTTCATCATGAGCTTCTAAGGGTCGCTTGGAGTGGATTGGAATATCAAAAAGAGGTGCTAAAGTTGTTAAGGATCGACTTGTAATCTTGAATCATAATTGGGCTAAGTGAGGTATAATCTTCGTCTTACTTTTGTAATTGAAGATTCCATGTTATTATAAATTAGAAATGATCATGTGATATGTGTTATAAAGTTTGATAAGTGTTATGGAAATTTTGAAGCTCAAATCCGAAAATGACATGTTGAGTCATTTGAAATTGAATTACAATTTGGTCGTTAACTAGAATTGTCACATGTTACTTACTTGAAGATTATAGTAGTTATAATCGATTGCGACTTGATATCATGTTATGCTAACAACTTGGATTGAAATGGAAATTGGATAAGAATTGGTGTTTTGTGTCTCAATGTGGCCGAATTGGACTAGTAGATTGTATTAGTTTGATATCGTTTGTGGGGCGGAATTTTACACGTCTAGTAGGCGTGTAATCCCCTATTGATTAACTGCATTGTTGGGCCTTAAATGTGGCGTGTTTGGTTATTGAATTCGGCCTTGAAAAAGGTGACAAAGTAAGTAGAAACAAAGGAGGTGCTGTCCGATTTTCCGTAGAATTTGGTGACCTTACACTTATTATATTCTACGTTTGAAGTAAGGCGTTAATAGACGTATTATGGTCATTATAGGTTGACACACTACGTACGGCGAATTGGACTTAGCAAGTGGATTAAACCGAAGAGGTATGTGGAACTTTCTTATCTCTTAAGCATGAATAAGTTGTAAATGTATAATGCGGTAGGCGTCTGAGTTTTTTGACAATCTAGGTCCATTTGATATCCTTGGCTTATTTTAAGAATGTCGAGTTGATTGAGTTAGGGAATTAACTCACTTGTTTAAATATTAAGGATATCTTGGTTTTCAAAAGTTAATAGACTTTAAGTATGTTGAAAGTATTATTGATACTTGTTTTGTTGGAAAGTCTAAGTCTCTTGGTTATAAAGAAGTATGTAAGTTGCTAATGTATAAAGCTAGTATAACGGCTTTATGGGAAGTTGGTTATAATAGCTTTATGGAAAGTTAAAAAGAGTGGTTTACTCTAAGTAATTTAAGTATGTTAAATGACTTGAAATAACGAAAGGAAAATTGATTTAAAGGCATCAATTGCTTAAGGTTTTAGAATAAAGAAGTCACTTGCTTTACAAGCCCGAAAATGTATTTTTCTAAAAAGGTATTGTGACTTGTCTTAAAATGTAGTTATGACTTGATACTACGGTTATTAGTATTTTGGATGTTTTATATGAAAAAGAGTCATTTCTTTAAAAGAGTGGAAGTATGTAGTACTTGGGTTAAATTCCCGAAATTTCATAAAAGATATGCTAGTGCCTTAAGTAAACTAAAATGAGAGTGTGTATGAATAAGGCTAATAAGAAGTTAGGAGGATTTCTTAACTTGCTTATTTATTGTATAATAAGCCGGTAGTGTTTATGTTATGTATGATAAGCCGGTAGGGCTTATGTTATGTATGATGGCCGGTTGAGATAGGGTAAGAGTATATCTGAGTGGTAAATTCCCAAGATAGTTATACCACCTTCTCCAGGGTAAGAGTATATCTGAGGGGTAAATCCCCAAGATAGTTATACCACCTGCTTCAGGGTAAGAGTATAGTTGAGGGGTAAATCCCCAAGATAGTTATACCACTGCTTTAGTGGATTTGCTACCCACGATCACGAGGAATACCTCATGCGAGTCCTTATGGGCTTATGCGGGTGAAATAGTCCCGTGCGGTGGATACAACCTATGCGAGGAATACCTCATGCGGTCCGCACGACTACGCGGTGAAATAGTCCGAGTAGGATTGCTTAATGATACTGCGGACGGATGGTTCTGCTTTGATCGTGAGCTTCCTATTTTTTTATGTTGTACGTATACTCCTAGTTACTCTCATTGTTAGTAAGGCACTGTGTACTGTTAATTGAGTTATCATACCTGTCTCCGGTTTTATTATTGACTTATGATTTCATTACTGATTTTCGCCACATATTTGGTACTGTTATCGACCTCCTTCGGGCTGCGTCACGCTGCAGTAGAGTACATGTTGCTGATCCTCGCTCTAGGATCACCGCTCACCGTTGAGAAGCTCCTTTATTGCCTGGTCGTTGTACATTCGGGGTATGGCGGGCCCCGCCCGCTTGAGTTGTTATTCTTAAGTGCAGTAGTCACATTTGTGGATTGGGTTGTAAAGAAAAAAAGTGTCTTTGTTTTATTGCGTATATTGTGCGGAAGGTGGCCTTATCGGCTTGTTGCTATTTTTATGTTCAAGCATTTTATAAGTTGTGTATGTTCCGTTGCTATTCTCTGATGTATACCAAAAGGGGTGCCTGTAGGGCACCGCCGCAGCTCGGTCGGGTCGTGACAAAAGTGGTATCGAGCGATTAGTCCTCGAAAAGTGTCTACAGACCGTGTCTAGTAGAGTCTTGATTATCGGTGTGTTGTGCACCACATCTATAATCAGGAGGCTGCAGGACATTTAGGATTGGTTTCCATTCTTCTCACTCTAAGATCGTGCGATAGAGCTGTATGGTTAGGGTCGTCTCTCCCTAAAAAGTTATGTTGTTTGCAGCTACGAGAAAGGCAGCAGTGACCCAGGAAAGATTATGTGGATTGCGTATCCAGGTTGGTAATGTTTGTAGTATAGTTGGTATTGGGACATACAACTATACAGATTTATGTATGGGGGTCACATATGTGTTGCCTAGGATGATTTTAGATTACCAGGATTTGGTAAGGATTAAATAAATACCGGGAAGGTATGAACAGTTAAGGAACTCTCATCTAGGTTTTACGTGCTAATTTGAGATAATTAGGTGATGATGAGTTGTGTGAGAATGTAATGGACCCTCAAGAGGTTAATTAAGGGACTTAATGGAAGACTATGTTAATAGATTGAGATACGTAGTAGGATTTCGAGAATGGTACGGGTGAGATCCGTATGAAGTAAGTATGGTTGTTGTGGACAAGACAACCCGATTATAGTATATTGAGAAGTTTTTGTACCCGTTTACGGGGGGACTGATAAGTTAGGCTTGGAGCATGGAAATTGTGAGCCTAGGAATGTTGATAACCACCGAGACCATAGATATATAAGGCCTTCTCGGGTAGTAAAAAGTTAAGACATACCAAGGAAAAGAGTTAAATACGACGCAGGTCGGGTCAGATCTCATGGTCGCCCATAGCTTGAAATGAAATGGGATCAGTTGGTAGTAGTCCCGCCACGTGACAGGTCACGAGGTTCAAGGCCCAAGTTTAGTTAATCATTTTACTGGTTCGTGGGCGTGTTCCACCGAACCAGTTGTGAGCCGGAATGGGCCTTATATTATTTAATTTAGTAACTCCAAAGAGTGGAGGCCAGAATTAGTATGGAGTTTATGTACATATGCTAGTATAAGTTTGGAAGTACGGAAAGAGTACGACCTGTGAAAAAGAGAGCAACCAAGTGTAATGAAATAAAGCCTGAATCTATGAGAACCTTTCGAGGTGACTACACCCGTGAGTGTTGGGTGGTAGCTGAGCGGTTAGATAATAATTGTCGGTAATGATACAGTCGTTGGACCTAACAGAGCTGTTATGACAGACATTGAGGTCATTATGAGTACGGGCTAGTTGGCCTCTTGTTATGCCAACGTTGAATGCAGAGAGAGATTGACTCGATTCCAGTTTTCTGGTAAGCTGATTATCCAGTGTAAATGAAGAGAAGTGGTAGTAACCAGTGAATTATCCTTCCTTCTTTGGCATCATGTTTTTCTTTTAAGTCTGTGTGACTTGTTCACTTGAGGAAAATTGACGCAGAAAGTAAGTAATAATTGAGTTTGAAGGAATTTATGTTAAGTGCCCTTGGAGGTACTTGGAGTTGGTTTGGTGTGGCGGTCAGGGCCACGACCTTCCGGATAATTTCAGGAAAATGTGCAAGGCAAGAATAAAATAAGTACGAGTGCTGCCGGCGGAAAGCTGAGGGCATCTTTGGTAGGTTTTGAAAATCTACACGAACTTAAAGGCGGTGCGTGATGATTAGATAATTACTGGACCGCAAGAGGACCCTGTGATTAGGGTTGTGACTCCAAGGAAAGTTTAAGAAAGGGAGATAAGTTCTCTCCCCCACGTAAAATGACAGTTTTACGTATTATGGGGTTGCGTGTACCCATGTTGTTAGACGCAGGATATGAGACTGGTAAAGTCTTCAGTATCGTCATGCCATAGGTTACAGTTGTGGATAACCGTGGGAAAAGTGTTGTGTTGGGGAAATTAAGAACGACGCATTTAATTGGTCAAGGAAGTATCGTAAAGATATAAATGCAGGTAGTACGCTTGTATGAAACTGTACGATTATGAATCAAGATAGAAATACTTTTGCTAATAATAAGCCTAATGTAAGGATATGACCAGAATGATAAAGGAGAATACGACTATGGTCATGTAAGTTGCACGAGTTATGATTACCCCAGACTAGTGTAAAGACCATTAGTAAATAATGGGAAGTAAGAACATTTTGAGGAAATGTGGTAACACACAGCTATTATCTCTACGGTAGGAGAGAATAATAGGATTGTTACTTGACGAGATCAAGGAAAACCTCTCCCCTAAATTGTGATTGACAGTAAGTCTTAGCCATGAGGCAAGCAAAGGAATTAAGTCTAAGTTTAGTGACCAAGTTTGGTTGCAACAGAGAAAGGGAAATAGGAACCATAAGTGAGATTCTTCTGTTACCGAGCCTAGGGGTTCGATTATTTATTTCCAAGGTTAATGAAGTTTAGATCCGAGAGGTTGCCGAGTCTTCCGTCGTTGAAGAGGTAAAGAGGCGGCGATGAGGATCCATTATGATACGATATCGAGATACGACTCCGAGAAGAGAAAACTGTTTGAGTAGCACCGGATGAGGTCTTTGTGCTATGAGGATAGGTTGTGTACGATCTGGCCGCAAAGACTAGTCGCAGGTTTTAGTGGAGGCATACAGTGCTTATTGCTCAAATTGTTCGGGGTCGACTAACTTGTGTCGTAACCTCAGATGTATGTATGGGTAAGATGACCGGAAAAATGGACATAGCGGAGCCATCGTAGTGTCCGAGTTAGTACAGTCATGGTTGATCACTAGAAGCCAGTGGGCTATCGCAGCGATTGAAATCCCAACCTAGATATGAGAGGTAATTAATATGGATCTTGTTACAGGGTGGCATCGTACTCGGAGGAAGTGCGACTCCCTGGGGGTCATGGTAAGTGGGCTGGCAAAACCAGCCGTGTTCTTCCGGCTGGGACCACTTACTCGGCTGAGGTTTATACTAGCTTGTATAGCAAAGAGATTGTGAGACTGCACGGGGTTCCTACGTTTATGATGACAGGCAGATGAGCTCGGTTACGGATAACTTCTGGAGGTTTTTCAAAAGAGATTAGGGACACAGGTGAGTCTCAGTATTGCATTACACCCTCAGACCGACGGTCAGGCAGAGCGTACTATCCAGGCACTTGAGGATAGGTCGCGGGCCTGTGTTGTTGATTTCAGAAATAACCGGGAAGGTTATGTTATACCCCGTATTTCCAGAGTATGTACGTGAGCGCGTACGTATTATAATTTGAGCCTTAAAGTTGGCTAGTTTCGAAATTTGTACACAACACCCGATTAGAGTCATTTTTCGACGAAACGTTTCCACAGCTTTCGTAGGGAAAATTCCGGCTATGTCATTTATAATTTTTGCGGATTTTTCCGAGAGACGAAACATTTTGGACCAACGAGAGGGCGACACTTGTCACCCTCTAATTGGAAGGAGTGGACGGACGAAAGTGGGAAGGTTGGCACGTTTTTGTTGCATTATTTTTGGTCAAGGAGTTGGTAGGATATTTTGGGTAGATGGATAAGGTTGCACATGGCTTAATCTTGACCTTACACTTGCCTAACACTTGGATGGATCTTGGCCATTGGTTGGCCTTCACTTGACCTATAAATACCCCTCTAGTTGAAGACTTTCTTCATCCAAAAACTTGAGCAATCTAACTAAGTCTCAAAATACTCCTCTCCTCGAGCTTTCGTCCACCACACCCCTCCCCTGAGAGCCCTCGCCGAGAGCCACCTCCTCCCCTTCGAGGTGTTTTGCCGGGTACCCCCTAGCCTAGTTGTCTCGTATAAATACCCCTTTGTGGTATAGAAATACTCTCCAAGTATTGTTATAATGCCCAAATACCTTAGCCCAAATACCTTGTAGTATTCCCAAGGTTACACTTATACAAAAGCCAGAAAATACTATTATACTTCTCACCACAAAAATGAAACCCTAAGTAAATCTTCACCCGTAGTTGAAGTTATAAGTAGAAGTTGGTTAGAACTTCTAAGGGTTTGGAGGCGGTCGAAGCGCACTGAGTAGAGCTAAACCTTGCTCAGATCGACATATAAACTCGGATAATTTTGGGCTTATCGAGGTAAACACTCTTGACCTTCTATTGTAATTGGAAATTACATATTGTAGGAATATATAGTTAAAGTATACTATATATAGAATCAACATTATAATTGTCTTGTGATGTCTTGCGACTTAAGCTCAATTTAAAGAAGAGAATGAATTGTAATTACATAGGATCGTATCTGATGAGACTTGTGTAGCATTCGCGTGTAGTAGAATTGTACACGTCCGGTTAGACGTATTAACCCCTGGTTGGCTTAGTAGCCGCCTCGATAGAGGAGAGATTTACGCTGATTGCGGGAGAGTGCCGAATTTTCGTAGAATATTCTACGCCGGGATCTAAAGATATTAATAGGCGCTTTGTGGCCTCTATAGTCAGTAGTACTACGCGTGTGGGTGATACGCTTGGCGAGAGTGTGGCCGGCGGTTTGAGGTACTGGAGCGTTTGCTATTAGTCGATAATCGCCGCGAGGTATGTGAACCTCTTCCTATCTGTTCTAGCATGATATGTGTATGTAGTGCGGACGCATATATGTTTAATGTATTTGATTGGTTTGAAACATAAAGTGTTATAACGGCTTTATGGGAAGTTGGTTATAACGACTTTATGTAGGTAAGAAAGTACTTGTGGTTTTTAAGAGGTAAATCGATTTGAACTATAATTGGTGGCTATGTGATAATAAAGAACTTGAAGTATTTCAAAAGATTTTGAATCATTTTGAGAGAAGAAGTAATACTTGGTTTTGGAAACTTAAGAGTTATACTAGCTTTATGGGAAGTTAGGTATAACGGCTTAAAATGTTTCTTGATTTGGAAATCGAATGTATCGACAAACCATCAGCGTTAATAAAGAAATGTTTTGGGACAGTTTAGTATTATTAAAACCAAGAGAAACTTCCATCTGCATAGAAGCTAAGATGAGACAAAATGACATTTCCTAGATCATGGCTGCTTAATAAGATTGATTATAAACAAGAATAACCTACTCACTTATAAGACATAGGTTTCTCAAAACGGTTAAAGGAGAATTATGTTTTAAAGGATTTAAAACTATGAACTACGAAACCTTTTTCTAAAATGAGAAACTTGAGCATTGAAATTAGGCAAACGAACGTTTGGAAAATAAGGTTGTTACTTGATTTTACAAAGGAAAGCAATTTGGTTTACTTAACAATGTTAGTCACTCAAATTTTATACTACGTATCAGGTGACCTTTGTAAAAGGAACGGATCTAAAAAGGAATTTAACGGACGTAGTACTTTAAGGTTAAAATCCGACTTTGTCATAAAATGAAAGTACCTCGAGTCGTGTGTAACTTGCTTATGCTTGTTGTTATGAAACTTGACCATGTTACGTGATAGCCTTGTTGTGCAAGTATCGTGGTTCTACTCGACTACCGTTCATCCGAATGTATTTCACTTGACACGGGTCATCCGAATGTATTTCACTTGATTAGGGTCATCCGAATGTATTTCACTTGATTACCGGGTCATCCGAATGTATTTCACTTGATTACACGGGTCATCCGAATGTATTTCACTTGACACGTCATCCGAATGTATTTCACTTGACACGGTTCATCCGGAATGTATATCACTTGACTACCGGCTCATCCGAATGTATTTCATCGACTACGGTCATCCGAATGTATTCCACACGCTTTCTATATTGGGTCCATAAGATGGGCCGAGACCGTTATCGTATCACATGATTTGTACCTAGATCGCCGGTGAGGAAGAAGTTCCACGGGCGAGGGATGACTTTGAGGCGTGAGTCACGACTTGACACGATCGCTTCTATGTTGTGAATCGTAGTTTGGTTATCATACATGTCTCCCGCTTTATATAGACTATTATGATTTCATTTACTGATTTTTCTGCTTCATACTGGGTACATTGCCAGATCGACTCCTTCGGAGGCCGCTTCACGCCGCAGTAAAAGGTACATCTACCGCCGATCCCCGCTTTTAGGATCACCTTTCATTTATTGAAGCTCCGTTTCCTGAGGCTTATCTGCTGGTATGTTACCCGAGTCCAGTAGGTTCTTGTACATTCGAGGTATGGCGGGCCTGTCCCGTCATAGTTGTTATATAAATTCTTAGAGGTGCAGAGTATGTGTGGCAAGGTGGTTTGTAAAAGGATAATCGTCGGGTATTTATGTATATATATGATGAAGGCAACTGCTTTTGGTTGGCCTGCTTTATTCATTTTGTCTCTAAATTCATGTTCATGTTTTTATTTTCCGCGATTTTCTCCGATGTTGTATCACTAGTGCCGGGTAAGGCACGATCCACGCCCGTTCGGCCGTGACAAAAGTGGTATCAGAGCGCTTAGTCCTCGGAAAGTGTCTACGCATCCGTGTCTAGTAGAGTCTTGATTATCGTGTGTTGTGCACCACATCTATAATCGTGAGGCTGCAGGACATTTAGGATTAGTTTCATTCTTCTCATTCGAGATCGCGCCTTAGAGCTTTGTGATAAATTGGACCCTCCGACGTATTCCTTTCCTTTACCGCTATGCCTCCGCGTAAGGCAACCAGCCCGTACGGGCAAGGCGATCGAGGAGTCGCAGTGAGATACTGAGGAGTACGGTGGCGCAGCCCTGGCCAAGACTGAGACAAGATTCGACGGCGGGTTTCGCGACGCCGCCAAGACCAAAGAGAGTTTAGAGCCGCAGCGGGCCGCCGAGACTACAATACTGAGCCTCCACCCCACACTGAGCCGATGAGACGGTACAAGAGATGGCGATCGCCGTGGTCGTGGCAGATATGAGGATAGGCCGACGCATAGCCATTTCAAGAAGACCCGTAGTTCACCCCGAGCGCATTGAGGCTACGGACTTCCCGAGTTGTAGCCTCCGGTGTTCTATGGATCGAGAGCCGAGGCGACTCGTGGAGTTTATCCGACACCTACGCTGGATCATGAGAGTGATCGAGCCTCGAGGCGCAGTCGGTGGTATTGGTTCGCGATCACCGCGTGACATCGCAGATTGATCGTTTGATTCGTGGAGCTGTCCCGGAAGACATGCACTTCCAGCTGATTTGGGGACGAAGTTCTCGAGGGCATTTCTTGCACATTTCTTGCCTCCACAGATGAGAGGGCTCGGGCCGACAATTTTTGACATCGAGGCAGACGCGACGGCCAGAGAGTACAATGTGAGTTCGACTCATTAGCTCGGTATGTTCCCGCCGAGTAGCGGATATGGAGGATGAGTACACCGCTACGCCACCGGCCGACGATTACTTGGCGAGAGCATGTACGGGTGTAGCTCTTCACCGCATGGACATTGCCCGCACGCAAGCTCATGCACTAGGATGCGAGGCACGGAGAGGTCGACGGAACGACCGAGATCAGCGTAAGAGGGCCGCAACAGCAGGTCCTTTGGTAATCTTTGAGGCGGACCGCCAGCTAGCCTAGTTATGTACCTCCGCCAAGATGCAGTGGTCCTCCGCAGCCTTCAGTCGCTCGTATTCGAGCCGGTCGAGCTCGTGGCTTCGTTCACAGTGAGTTTACGTGAGTGCTAGCCAGGATCTACGCCCTCGGTGCACGATGCGGCAAACATCATCCCGAAATGTCGCTTTTTATCGGCGCTTGTTTCACCGCGCCGTGGCCATGTGAGAGACTGCTTATAGAGAGGTACGCGGCTTGGCATGCAGCTTACGGATCGATGGCGTTCATCGCCTTTAGCGATTATGCCTGCAGGCACTTATGACAGAGTGAGCGGTAACTTGGTATATCCTTAACCATCTAGAGGCTTGTATGTTTTGATGTTATGTTAATGTGTTAAGTGTTATGTTCGGATAGCTTTGTGCTAAAATGTGATTTAGGAACCTGTCAGGAAAAGGGGTAAGCTTGGGGGTGAGAAAATGATGAACCTTAGAATATTACGGTTGAGACCTTAGATGTAAGTGCCGTCTTGAGTACAAGATTTCATGAGTGATCCTTGTCGAGTGCATTTTATGCCTAGAATATATTGTGTGATAAGCCTGCAGGTTGGGTAAATGAAAGTGGTATCTTTCATGACGTGGTTAGCAAGGTTGTTCGGATCGAGAAACGAGAGAGTCGCATGTGAGAGGCTCGGGTTGAGGACGTGTTGCGTGTCAACCCGTGGTCTGAATGAGGTGGGGTCACTGGGTGGTCCCGCCAGCGTAGGGTCACGAGGTGCTAGGCCCAAGTTTAGATGACCATCGATGAGTTCGTGGATATGTTCGACCGGCGGATCGTGAAGGCGGAGTGGCCTTAAGGAAGATCGAGGCTAGTAAGATAACCAAGTTGGAGTGGTGACTCAAGGTTTGAGAACGTGATGATCAAGTGTGGTACGATACCGGAAGAGTTCAAGAGTTCGAGAAGAGTACGACGAGTAAGGGTAGAGAAGCAGCATGTATTGCGAGCATAGATACGATCATTTCTTGTAAAGGAGAAGGCGCGAAGGATGTATATTTTAGACCTCGTGAATCGCATGCAGTCCGGCACCATTTGTTGGGTCGCCGAGTGACACTAGAACCTCGCGCAAAGTGACAAAAGTTTGTGATGTTAGAGGTGTTTCCTCGTGGACTTGGATATAAGTATTTGCGTGCACGTGTTGTTTCGTGGCGATTGTGGCGCTGGCAACTTATTAGAAGAACTTTATCGTTATCCGTCTTGAGAAGGAACATTCGTGACGAATGTTTCTAAGGAGGGAGAATGTTATACCGTATTTCCGCAGTATGCACGTGAGCGCCGCACGTATTATAATTTGAGCCTTAAAGTTGGCTAGTTTCAAATTTGTACACAACACCCGATTAGAGTCGTTTTTCGACGAACGTTTCCACGGCTTCGTAGGAAAATTCCTATGTCATTTATAATTTTGCGGATTTTTCCGAGAGACTAAACATTTTGGACCAACGAGGGCGACACTTGTCACCTCTAATCGGAAGGAGTGGACGGACGAAAGTGGGAAGGTTGGCACGTTTTGTTGCATTATTTTTGGTCAAGGAGTTGGTAGGATATTTTGGGTAGATGGATAAGGTTGCATACGGCTTAATCTTGACCTTACACTTGCCTAACACTTGGATGGATCTCGCCATTGGTTGGCCTTCACTTGACCTATAAATACCCCTCTAGTTGAAGACTTTCTTCATCCAAAAACTTGAGCCATCTAACTAAGTCTCAAAATACTCCCTCTCCTCGAGCTGGCCCACCACACCCTCCCCTGAGAGCCCTCGGCCGAGCCATCTCCCTCCCCTTCGAGGTGTTTTGCCGTGGGTACCCACTGCCTAGTTGTCTCGTATAAATACCCCTTTGTGGTATAGAAATACTCTCCAAGTATTGTTATAATACCCAAATACCTGGGCCCAAATACCTTGTAGTATTCCCAAGGTTACACTTATACAAAAGCCCGAAAATACTATTATACTTCCTCACTACAAAAATGAAACCTAAGTAAATCTTCACCCGTAGTTGAAGTTATAAGTAGAAGTTGGTTAGAACTTCTAAGGGTTGGTTGGAGCGGTCAAGCGCACGGAGTAGAGCTAAACCTTGCTCGGGATCGCATATAAACTCGGATAATTTTGGGCTTATCGAGGTAAACACTCTTGACCTTCTATTGTAATTGGAAATTACATATTGTAGGAATATATAGTTGAAGTATACTATATATAAATCGAACATTATAATTGCGCGGCAAATGTCTTGCGACTTAAGCCCAATTTAAAGAAGAGAATGACGTAATTACATAGATCAGACATGAGACTTGTGGTAGCATTACCGTGTAGTAGAATTGTACACGTCCGGTTAGACGATTAACACCCCCGGTTGGCTTAGCCGCCTCGATAGAGGAGATTTACGTTGTTGCGGGAAGGTGTCGCGAATTTTCCGTAGAATATTCTACGCCGATCTAAAGATATTAATAGGCGCCAGTGGCCTCTATAGGTTGTAGTACTACGTGTGGAGTGATTCGCTTGATCGAGAGTGCAGCCGACGGTTTGAGGTACTTGGAGCGCTTTGCTATTAGTCGATAATCGCCGCGAGGTACGCGAACCTCTTCCTATCCGCTTCTAGCGTGATATGTGTATGTAGTACAGACGCATACATATGTTTAATGTATTTGATTGGTTTGAAACATAAAGTGTTATAACGGCTTTATGGAAGTTGGTTATAACAACTTTATGTAGGTAAGAAAGTACTTGTGGTTTTTAAGAGGTAATCGATTTGAACTATAACCGGTCAAGCTATGTGATAATAAAGAACTTGAAGTATTTCAAAAGATTTTTGAATCATTTCGAGAGAAGAAGTAATACTTGGTTTTTGGAAACTTAAGAGTTATACTAGCTTTATGGGAAGTTAGGTATAACGCTTAAAAATGTTTTATCGATTTGAAATCAGAATGTGTATCGACAAACCATCAGCGTTAATAAAAGGAAATGTTTTGGACAGTTTAGTATTATTAAAACCAAGAGAAACTTCCATCCGCATAAGCCAAGATATTTAGACAAAATGACATTTCCTAGATCATGGTCGCTTAATAAGATTGATTATAAACAAGAATAACCTACTCACTTATAAGACATAGGTTTCTCAAAACGCTTAAAGGAGAATTATGTTTTAAAGGATTTAAAACTATGAACTACTAAACCTTTTCTAAAATGAGAAACTCGAGCATTGAAATTAGGCAAACTGAACGCTTTGGAAAATAAGGTTGTTACTTGATTTTACAAAGGAAAGCATTTTGGTTTACTTAACAATGTTAGTCACTCAAATTTTATACTACGGTATCGGTGACCTTTGTAAAAGGAATGGATCTAAAAGGAATTTAACTGACGTAGTACTTTAGGTTAAAATCCGACTTTGTCATAAAATGAAAGTACCTTGAGTCGTGTGTAACTTGCTTACGCTTGTTGTTATGAAACTTGACCATGTTACGTGTGATAGCCTTGTTGTGCAAGTCTTGTGTTCTACTCACTACCGGTTCATCCGAATGTATTTCACTTGACACGTCATCCGAATGTATTTCACTTGACACGTCATCCGAATGTATTTCACTTGATTACCGTCATCAGGAATGTATTTCACTTGATTACCGGGTCATCCGGAATGTATTTCACTTGATTACAGGGTCATCCGAATGTATTTCACTTGACACGGCTCATCCGAATGTATATCACTGACTAATGGCTCATCCGGAATGTATTTCATCGACTACCGGTCATCCGAATGTATTCCACACGCTTTCTATATCAGTCCATAAGACGGGCCGAGACCGTTATAATGATCACATGATTTGTACCTAAGCCGGCAAGAAGGAAGAAGTTCCACGCATGGTGGATGACTTTGAGGCGTGAGTCCTCGACTGACATCGCTTCTATGTCATGAATCGTAGTTTGCTTATCATACATGTCTCCCGCTTTATATAGACTATTATGATTTCATTTACGATTTTTACAGCCACATACTTGGTACCTTGCAGATCGACCTCCTTCGGGCCGCGTTCATGCCGCAGTAAAGGTACATCGGCCGATCCCCGCTTAGGATCACCTTTCAGATTGAAGCTCCGTTCCTTCGAGGCTTATCTGTTGGTATGTTACCCCCGAGTCCGTAGGTTCTGTACATTCGTGGTACGGCGTGGCCCCGTCTCCGCCATAGTTGTTAATATAAATTCTTAGAGGTCCAGAGTAATCTGCAAGGTGGTTTGTAAAAATGATAATCGTCGTATTTATGTATATATATGATGGCGCAATCGCTTTGGTTGCTCGCTTATTCATTTTGTCTCTAAATTCATGTTCATGTTTGCTCTAATTTCAAATGCTCACGCTTATTTTAGAAAGGTTTCATGGGTTCATAGGCCCTTATTCATTTAAGAATATAATTTCTTTAAAACAACTGAAACATAAGTCTTATATGTGAGTAGGATACTTTTGCTTATAACAATCTTATTACAAAGAAACTATGATCTAGGAAATATCATTTTCATTCTCATCTTAGCTTCTATTAGTATTTAGTTACATCGTGGTTTTATTAATACTTAATTAATCAAAACACTTCAACCTTCGTCATAAGGCCACAAGGTGTTCGTGGTTTATTAACATCAAGATCCACATCGTGAGAACATATTCGTACGTGAAAAAGTGGTATCGTTGAGGCAAAGTTAACTTCTCCCGCAAGATATTTCAACAGAAATCTCCTCTCATCTAATCTGGCCATACCATAGCCAACCGGCTATGGTTATACATCTAACCTATTCTCTGCACTCACTTTTTATTTCCGCCAAGATTTTCTCGATATCAGACAGAGCCCATCGGTAGATACAACACGGGTCTACAGTTCGGCCGTGACATTTCTTAACTCAGTTCATTTCTCATCTGCAATAGCTAAATCCAAGACCCTTGCCCGTCTACTTACTCGCGTCGCGCGCCAACAATTCCATGAGCGGTAGCACAACCATTCTTATAACGAGGCCGTCGCATTTATTCACCCAGGACACGCAGAGTTTGGGGAGTTGCTCGCCACTAGCCCCAACTACAGAATTTGTTAAACACAGAGTGGTCAAGATGATTTACACATCGATAAGCCCAAAATTCGCCCATCGCTAGTTGAACTTTACTCATGTCGAGATAAGAGCTTCCAAGTATAATTTCGCAATAGCCATGATTTAGCTCCACTTACAAGTCCAATTATGTCATCCATAGATGTCAACTATAATGACCATCAACCCTTGTAGCTCTAACGAGTAACTTCTTAAAAGTACCCTTCAATGGAAAAATCACAAAGACTTCCTTTGGTAAAGCATTTTCACCCCAATTAGTGGTTGCACGCTTTTTGTGCTAAATGCTACAAACGCACGCGATTAATCGGGCTTTTTGACACCCTGAGTGTAAGCTCAAAATGGGGAATACTACAAGGCATTTCGGGGCCAAGGTATTCCTTTGGCCCCACAATAATAACAATACTGAGAGCATTTCTATACCACAAAAGCGGCCACAATATCACTTAAACAACTAAAGGCTAGTGGTACCCTTTTCTACGCCAAGGCACCACAAAGTGATGCGTCGAACTCCGGTGGCTCTAACACACGCCAATTATATACTCCCAAAGGGAGTGTCGTCTTTAGTTTGGTACTTGTTTGCATACACAACCATTTTTGTACAACCGAATTGAGTTACAACATGAGTTTTAGGCTTGATATTGCCTTCGGTGATCGCGGTAGTCATTATCTTAAGACGATAAGACCCAAATCTTCATCAACATGTGTTTGATTAGAACATATTTATAGGTCAAACCAAAGGCCATGTATATTTCCAACCCTCTGGCCAAGTTTTGTACTATGATGATAAGTGCATTTAGGCAAGTGTAAGTGCCAAAGATTTAAGCCAAGTGCAAGCCTTGGTTCCAAATCTTCTTCACAAAACATGGTACAAAACAACCTCAACAAAACAAGCCAAAAGGCACAAAAACGTTTTCCTTCAAGCCTTCCAGGTTTCGGGTTCCAAGCGCACTCATCAGCCCAATGAGGGTGACAAGCAGTCGCCCTCCCGTTGGGAAACCAAAATGTTTACGCCTCTCGGAAAAGGACTGCGAAAAAATTATAAATGACATAGCTTTCATGGGAAATTAAGTCCCTACGAAAGTCATGGAATGAAAGAGGGTAGTCGAAATGAGAACGACCCTCTTAATGTGCACTTTTACACAAATAATTGATTGCTTCGCCAACTTTTCTCATTCAAATTTCCCACCGCGCGCTACCACGCATATGAAATACAGGGCTGAACTGGCGTCACCAATGCGCGCCTGCTGCCCTGTACGGTGGTGGGGCCGTTTGCGGTGGTCCCACGTGGTGGTAGCGCACAATAACTCTTTTTAAAGATCTCAAAACCAACAGATAAGTCTGCGGACATACCCCGATCAAACGATTTCTAACGCCCGAACTTCCAATTCTTTCACGTCTAATCGACCGTTTATTATCAAAGCTAAGCAGTTGTTGGAAAAGACTATATTGCCGCATAACCACGCTCTTGTAAGGCGACGTCAGTATTTTAAATACCTTCACCGTCAAAATTCTACAAATCAAGACATATACTGCTCCATATATCTTGACTTGTTAAAATATCACGCCAACTTTTTTTTTTTTTCGCCAACTGGCAAGCTGCCCAAATATCACATTAGCATTCATTTGAACTCAAAGCGAACTCGCTAACTTCTATCCCGCAATTTCATGCTGGGTGCTCCCTACCTGCTACCACCTTCTGGTAGACATCAAAGACGCCTCCGTAAATGGGTGTTGTCGGGCAAATCAATAAAGGTTATCGCTTCGTATTTAGCTACGGCGACTCCCATGTAAATACGCTTATGCCTGGCCGCCTTATGACTATAGAGCGAAGTTCCGCAGCGGCGCTTGACGTTAGGTGTTCGGGATACTGTTCGAAGAATAAGTCCTTATGGTAGGTGAACTTGACATGAGGAAATTTCCTAAAGCATCGTACGTAAGAAAGTTATAACGCTATACTACTGCGGTATGTAATGGGAAAAGGATGATAAGGCACAATTCAAGTTCACGACGGTACAAGTTTACGGCAAGGTGGTTTCCCAAATTATCGTATTTAACGTCGCCCCGGAACGAGAACTTACTCCTACCCACTTGGGGTCTTTTTGAGTTCTCGCAAACGAGGCATGCTTTTATAGCTCATGAATACCGTACCGACGTAGCTTAAGACGTCCTATTTTTCGAACCTGACTTTCGAAAGGTTTCATGGGCTGAGATAGGGTTTCGCTTCCCAAGATGTACCACGCAGATAGTAACTCGAACAGTTTTTGGCGGATTTGCAGAGTGGCTGAAATACCACAAAGGTTTTGGTTAAAGAGTTCGGCGCACGACAATTTCTCGTGGGAAAAAGCTCCATTTGCTCATACCATTTGTTGGGCTTATCTCTGCACCAGAACTCCCCGGCTAATAAGAAAACTAACCACAAAAGTGGTAACACAGGGCATGGCGGGGTCTCACTGGCTAGACGCCATTGCCAGTCACATGCGTGGAGTAGAGTACTCTTGGAAAGGCCAAGGACATTTTCGATTTGCACTGCGGGTAGCGCAAATGAGGCCTTTCAAGATATATTATAACAAGATGTGTAGTGAGCAAGTTTGTCATTGCGGCTATGTTGTTTTACTTCATAAGATTGCTCAAGTGGTGATGAAATTTCACGACCTCTTCACCGATTATCTACCTGAGGTATTTATAAGCCGAACGAAGGGACGAATCCAAAGAGCCAACTGCCAAGAAATGTTATACCCGCGTAAGGTCCGCGGAAATGCGGTAGCCTTATCGGTTTGAACTTTAAAGTTGTTATACGCATGCGGGTTATTTGCAATCTACACGCGGCTTTTCAACAACGTTTCCATTTTCAAAATATCGACGCCATTTCTTATTTCGCCCTCAGTTTTTCCCAGACATCATTCCGGTCGAACGGTGGAAACGCATATGTGTCACCTCACATGTCACCTTTTATAGATTCTACGGTCCATGATTGACGATTTAAGCAATCCTCTAAAAAATCCTGGTAACAAAATATTTTAAAAATGACATAGCCTTATTTGACAATTTTCTGCTTCGCTTTAGATAAACATTCGCCCTACTTGTTAACAAAAGACTATTAATTGCATTATTCGCTATCGAACAATATGGCCTCTTTAAGGCTCAAATTAAAATAATAACTACGCTCGCTAACACGTAAATGTTTCATTCATACCCTGAAAAAATACGGTTCTAAAAACACTTTCCTCCCCTTTAGAAACATTCGGTCCCGGGAATGCGTCTTCTCTATACCTCCCTCAAAGTGCCCCCTCGGTCGTCCAATGACTTTCAACCTCACGTAGTACCAACGGAATTTTACCTAAAAATAGCCGGCCTAGGCCACAAAATAAATTCACTCATCTTTGTACTCTACTTTGCCGTGTTTACCCATTACTGGCCTTCTTCAAGTTTCTACACTCGTAGGACTCTCCACATAGCTTTATAACCAATTCATACTTCGCCTATTACGCTTTCCAAAACCGTGAGTCAATACGAGCAAGCCAAACCCCGTTTCACCCAAATCTCCATTTAGCCCAACACACAAAATCAGAGTAGATCTTGGAGAGTTAACTTGTCCAAGTTGCCTTACGATCTTGAAAAATAATCAACACTTGTTGGAGCGGTGGAAAATCGCATTGAGAATTTCTGAGCTAACATATGCCAAGAGCGATCGATGAGAGCTTTTTTCATCACTAGACGATGGTCTTGCAAGACTCGGGATATGTATAGCCAATGAGCTCATCATTCCACTTGTCCCCAAGTCTCAAAACATCTAAATTGTAATATCCTCGCCACCCTACAAGTGCACCGGCGTGACACGTTTGTGTCAACGACCCCATTGCCTGTCCGGCCCTGCTATCGGTGCCTACCCCGCACCCTAAATGATACATACATCGAGAAACCAATGTGGAAACATAAACATTTCAGAGTCAAGAAACAAGATATAATAAATAAACAAAAGCAACCAAAAACAATGCCTTTCAAAGATAAATACAACCTTTCTCCAAAACCTGGAACAGCTTTAATCCTTTTTACAACCCCGCCCACAACAAAGATTACTGCACTTAAGATTTATTAACGACTATGGGACTTTATCAGTCTTCCGCCATACCCCTCGAATGTACAAGAACCTACACTTGGCCGACTCAGTGGGAATACATACCCAAAGATAAGTCCGAGAAACGGAGCTTCCTAACACTACCGAATCTGTGATCCCATGAGCGATGGATCCACGACACTGATGCACTTACTACCAGATGAATCGTTGAACGTTTCAAGGAGGTCAAGACAACAGTACTAAGCAAGTGTGAAATCGTGCATAATATCAGAAATGAAATCATACTAGTCTATATAAAGTGTGAGACATCGTATGATAAATCCAAACTACAGGCTCACAACATAAAAGGGGCCAAATCACCCAATATAACTAGGGACTCACGCCCACAATCATCACCACTAAATATAATCTATGGGTCTCACGCCCATTGGGCCACATCCATCCACATCTCAACAACAAGATGTTAACTCGCATCATGGAATGCATACCCGCGCGCCACGCATCGTCGACGTCTTGCAGACATGTCCACATGCAAACAATAAGGCCGCATAACGCCCGCAATGGACATGCATACCCGCCAGCATACACGCATCGTGTCACAGTCAGACATGTCCTAGCAGGGAATACACAGGGATAAAGATTCCAACCCCGCCGCATGGCCACATGCCCCCACGCATCGCGTCGGGTAGATGTCCAAAGCGAAAATCCACATGTTGCACAATCAACTATATCGGAAACATTCGCACCGCACGCATCGCGCCAAGTATATCCATGCGACATCCACAAGTATCTCCAACTAAAACTAAGCATACGCTTCCACGCGTGTAGACATCCAAAGCGATTAGCAACAACAATAATACAAAACCGCAAATGGAAACATACCCGTGAATTCTCCATCACCGCCAAAGACGCCCCAAAGAAGTTCTCAATAAGTTTCAACCGGCCTCTCTATCGAGACGCCAGAATACGTAAATACCACACTTGTAAGCAACAAAGGCTATCATCACAAGCATAGTAAGTTTCACAACAACAATCATAGGCAAAGTTTCACAACAACAAGCATAGGCAAGTTTCACAACAACAAGCATAGGCAAGTTTCACAACAACTCAAAGTACTTCCATTTATACAAAGTCGGGTTTTTAACCCCAAGTACTATACGTTAAGTTCTTTTAAAAGAGATCCATTACTTATAAAGTCACCCGACACCGTAGTATTAGAATGACCAACCCACATTCCTTTTCAAAATCAAGTAACAGCAGATTCTTTTCCTAAGTTCCACTTTTTGCCTAGTTTCAATTACTCAAGCTTCTCATTTTCAAATGGTTTCATAGTTCCCAAACTTAATCACTGATTCCTTTAGAACAATTGAGTAATATATCTCACGCGAGAGTAGGTTATTCTTGCTTACAACATTCTTATTACAAAGAACTATGATCTAGAAAATGTAATATCATTTTGTCTCATCTTAGTTTCTACGCAGATGGAGGTTTTTACCGTTTTAATACAAATACATCATTATTCAATACATTTTCCTTTATTAACGCTGCAGCTGGTCTGGTCGATACACATTCTGATTTCCAAATCAAGAAACATTATCCCTTTAAAAACCAAGTACTCATTACTCACTAATGAGGTTTCACATAAACATCCACATTAAAACAAATAAGTTAAGTCTCTTATCTTATAAGATCAAGTCTCTTAACTTCTAACATTAGTAAACCATTTTCACTTACATATGCGTCGTTATAACTAACTTCCCATAAAGCTATTATAACACCCTATGTTTTAAAAACCAACCAAATCACTTAGCACATGTACGCCTACCGCACTACATATTTTCACAACAATCATGCTAGAAAAGATAAGTGAAGAGGTTCACATACCCTGCGACGATTTATCGATTAATACAAAATGCTCCAAGACTACAACCTTGCTAAATTTCTTCCACTCCTTGAGTAGAATACGCTACTCTTAGTACTTTCACCTATAAAGGTCACAAACGCCTATTAACCCCAAAACATAAGTTTCTATAGAAAATTCTAACGACATCCCGCAACAAACAGAAATCTCCTCCTCTATCGAGGCCGCCACCAAGCCAACCAAGTGGGGTTTACACGCCTAACCTGGACGTACAATTCTACACAAGTCTACCCACACAAATTCTATGTAAATACAGCTCATGGGCTTCTTATTCTTCAGCTTAAGTCAAACGACATCATTAATACTAAGTATAGTTCCATATATAGTATACTTCAACTATATATTCTAACAAACATGTAATTTAATTACAATATAGGACAAGATAATTAATTTCGATAAGCCCAAATTATCCAAGTTAATGTCGATCTCGAGCAAGGTTTAGCTCCAACTCCAGGCGCTCCAAACCACTCCAAACAACCCTTAGAAAGTTCTAACTAACTTCTACTCAAATACTTCAAACCAACCGCGAAGATTTCCTTAGTGGTTTTGCCAGACTAAAAAGGACAAAAGGTAGTATTTCCTGACTCTACGAAAGAGGTATCTTGAATACTATGCACAAGGCTAAGGTATTTTAGGCATTATAACAATACTAGGAGTATTTCTATACCACAACAAGGGGTATTATACGAAAACAACTAAAGCAGTGGTACTTCTACTAGCTAGACAATCACATGGGAGTGAGACCTCTCACCTAAAGCGGCCACTAGAGGAGGAGTGGGAGAGGCTTAGGGCGAGAGCCACAAGAGTGGAGAGGGAGGGATTTCAAGACTTGGAAACATTTGTGGACGAACGGGTCTTCACAGCGTGGCATTTATAGCAAAACCAAAGCGCCAACCAACGGCCAAGATCTAGCCTGCAAGGCAAGTGTGTAAGGCCAAGATCAAGCCGGCGCACCCTAACCCTACTCCACAAAAACACTCCACAAACAAGCCACAAAGCAAGGCACAAAAGAGGAGAGCCAATCGCCGCTGCAACCAAGGCCCTCGATCGCCCAAATCGCCCAAGCCAAACCATTTGCTTTCCAATGCGAGGCGACACACGCCACCCTCCCGCTGGTCCAGTATCGTTTCGCCACCCTAAAAATCCGCAAAAAATTATAAATGACATAGCCGAATTTTCTACGAAAGTCTGGAAACGCTTCGGCCGTAAAAACGACTTAATTCCGTGTCAGGCACAAAGGTAAACCGCCAGCGGTGCCAGCATGGGGTGACACGTGTCGCCCCGATTCACTGCAATATTTCGTCTCCGAAAATATCCAAAATAATGGAAATCTAAAACAAAGCGGGCCCCACAAAACCAGAATTTCTCCCGTGGCCCCACGTGACCATTTCCAAAATAAAATCTCAAAATTCTAATATAATCTATGAAGTCCAATACCCAACTGGGAATCCAATTCTATTAACGAACCTTTTTCTTCACAAATAACCGCAAACTTTTCCACAAAAACTCACATCTTTCTTTCTTTTCAAAATTTCTCGCATTCTCGCACGCACGCCCTCACATACATACCCCGCAACTACACGGTATAACATTCTCCTTCCTTAGAAACATTCGCCCCGAATGTTCGCTCTTCTCAAGTCGAATAACGATAAGTTCCTCTAACAAGTTGCCAATGCCATAGCTCAGCCACGAAATAACATACGCCCTCTTCTTTCCTTACTGCGGTCGCCCTTCTAACGCTTGAACTCTCCCAAAGACGTACCATACTTCACCATTACTCCGCGTCCTCAAAATCTCTCGAGTCACTACCTCCAAACTTGGTCATCTTATCGACCAAACTTCCTTAAGGCCATTCTCGGCCTTTACGAACCGCCTCGGCCTAACGCGCCCCACCTAACTCATACTACGATCATACAAACTTGGGCCTAGCATCCTCGCGACTTATCACCGCGACCACCCGTAACTGACCCCACCCCAAACCGGTTACGTTGACCCAAATGGTCCTCAACCCGACCCCCAATCACAAACTCTTGTTCCCCGATCCTAACAATCTTACTAATTCACATCACGAAAGCTACCACTTCCATCTCACACTACCCACTGACTTATCACACAAATAAATCCCACGATACTACTACTCGGATAAAGGTCAAACATAAACGAATCTTTAATCTCAAGACGACCTTACCCCTAAGGTCTCGGGCCGTGACATAGTCTAAGGTCTACACTTACCATGCCCCCATACACGTATCCTCCCAACTAAGCATGTTTTCTAACTCATAATTAACACAACGCTATTCGCATAGCACATAATAATGAGACCATCATAACAAGCATACCAAAACTCTAGAGGGTTAAGGATATACTAAACTAGGCGTTCAAGGACCGCTAAAATCGAACTTCCACCGCGACTCTCTACCGCGGGCCCGCGAATCGCTTCTAGTAGTCCGCGGCCGCCCTACCGCACCGCTCCCTGGACAGCCGCCATATGGCCCTGCTGGCCGCAAGAGTAACAAGCTCCTTGGTACTACGACACTTCTCGAAACGCGGCCTCACTACATCGACTCACACCGGTAGGGTGCATCAGTGATCCGCCAACACCCCTACTCCCGAACACCAACCCGGGAGCCTGACCGCCTCCCCGAATATCGGCGGTCCCGGCGTCGCGAGGACCACTCGATCAAGTGAGGTACATAACTAGTTCCGCTGTCTGGCGGTCCGCTCGAAAAGTCGCCAAAATATCCGGCCGCTCGCCTTCTTCGCCAGCCGTCCACCTGCCGACCAAGCGCCTCGCACTTGCGCCAGACGCAGCTCGAACGCTGCAACGCCCATGCCCGATCAAGAGAAACACCTAACAACTCGCTAGGTAATCATCAAGCTCCGACGTAGCTGATGCACTCCTATCTTCCATATTCGCAACTAGTGGTGGACATATCGAGCCAAAGAATCGAACTCGACATCAGACTTCGACAGCGCGCCTCGCCTCCTCAAGAATAAAAATTTGTCGCCGCGTTCTCCTCATCTCATGAGGCAAGTAAAGTGAGAAAAGCCCCAAAAAACTCATCCCATACCGCTGAGGTGCATGCTCTCCCGAAAGTTCCTAATGATCAAACCAATCGATCATGCGGTATCACGCACCGATGCGAACGAAGGTCACAGTACTCGGTCTCGGCTCGATCACTCGTACGATCCGGTCAGTAATCGCCGATGAACTCCTCGCGATCATCCTCGTGCCTCGACCCATAAAACTCAAGCGGCTACATCACTGAAGTCCTGCTCTCAAACTATCTCGCTTTCGTGGGTAACCATCGTGCACTGGAACAATGAACCGTGAGTGCTCAAAGCATCTCATATCGCCATGACTCGCCAAAGCCGGCAATCGCCATCTCTTGTAACCCATCTCCTCTCTGCATCATGGACCTGAGGCTCGTGTATCGGTCAAAGCATCTCTCCTCAGATCTTCACTAGCAAAGACTCGCCGCTTCTTTGCCTCCGGCTCGCTGTTTCAAGGCGCGAGCGAGACAATCGGTAAAACGATACGCCGCGGGTCCAACTTACAACACAAATTTCAAGGTACGATCTCGTAATGAAGTTAATGGAAACCAATCCTAAATGTCCTATAGCCTCCTGATTATAGATGCGGTCGCACAACACACTGATAATCAAGACTTACTAGACACGGTTCAGACACTTTCCGAGGATTAACTACTCTAATACCACTTTTGTAATCAGGCTGCCGCTGAGGCATTAACCTTCTCAGCGACTCAAAGCAGTACTGGCCGTTTCATGATCCCCGAGGCATGCCCAACGGCCCTCAGATGTGCTATACGGAGAGCCACGGTTCGGGCTGCTCGTTGTGAGCAGGCCTGCCTTATACGCCAAGCGAGGTCAAGACAACAGTACCAAGTATGTGAAATCAGAAAATATCAGAAATGAAATCATACTAGTCTATAAAGCCTGAGACACGTATTTATAACCAAACTTAGCTCACAACATAAAACAGCCATGTCAAGTCGTGACTCACGCCAAAGTCACCACTCAAATATAACTACGGGTCTCACGCCCACAACATCCATCATGTTCGCATCACGGCCGCATGCCTTTAATATCGCGACGGTGTATACGTCCACGATGCAACAATAATAACGGCCGCACGGCCATACGCCCTTATCGTGACGGTAGACATGCCCATGTAACCTCAATAACAATATACTGGTGGTCAACCCCGCCGCACGCCACATGTCCCCGGGACATCGACGGCAGTATATCGCCCATGCTTGCAATAACCATATATCGTAATCAACCCGCCGACGTCGCACGCCTCGACATCAGATCTGCAGATACGCCCATGTGATATCAACAACAAGACAAAAGAATCAAAATGGAAACATACCCGCGGAATTCTCCATCACCACAAAGACGCCCCAAAGAAGTTCTCAATAAGTCAACCTACTCTATCGAGACGCCAGAATACGAAATACCACACTTGTACAACAAAGGCTATCATCACAAGCATAGGCAAGTTTCACAACAACAAGCATAGGCAAGTTTCACAACAACAAGATAGGCAAGTTTCACAACAACAAGCATAGTAAGTTTCACAACAACTCAAAGTACTTCCATTTATACCAAAGTCCAAGGTTTTAACCCCAAGTACTACATAATGCTAAGTTCTTTAAAAGAGATCCATTACTTCTATAAAAGTCACCCGATACCCGTAGTATTAGAATGACCAACCCACATTCCTTTTCAAAATCAAGTAATGATTCTTTCCTAAGTTCCAGCTTGTCTAGTTTCAATTACTCAAGCTTCTCATTTTCAAATGGTTTCATAGTTCCCAAACTTAATCACTTGATTCCTTTAGAACAATCAGTAATATATGTCTCACGCGAGTAAGTTATTCTTTGTTTACAACATTCTTATTACAAAGAAACCATGATCTAGAAAATGTAATATCATTTTGTCTCATCTTAGTTTCTATGCTAGATTTAGGTTTCATCGGTTTTAATACAACACATCATTATTCAATACATTTTCCTTTATTAACGCCGCAGCTGGTGTCGATACATTCGATTCAAATCAAGAAACATTATCCCTTTAAAACCAAGTACTCATTACTCACGAACGAGGTTTCACATAAACATCCACATTAAAACAAATAAGTTAAGTCTCTTATCTTATAAGATCAAGTCTCTTAACTTCTAACATTAGTAAACCATTTTCATTTACATGCGTCGTTATAACTAACTTCCCATAAAGCTATTATAACACCCTATGTTTTAAAACCAACCAAATCACTTAGCACACGTGACGCCTACCGCATTTCACATAGTTCACAACAATCATGCTAGAAAAGATAGAAGAGGTTCACATACCTCGCGACGATTTATCGACAATAAGCAAAATGCTCCAAGTACTACAACTCATAGCCCTTTCCACTCCTTGAGTAGAATACGCTACCTTAGTACTTTCACCTATAAAGGTCACAAACGCCTATTAACCCCAAAACATAAGTTTCTATAGAAAATTGGCAAGACTCCTCGCAACAACAGAAATCTCTCTCTATCGAGGCCGCTACTAAGCCAAATCCGTGGGGTTTACACGCCTAACCGGACGTGTACAATTCTACACGTCTATCGCAATACATTCTATGTAAATACAGCTCGATTCATTTTATTCTTCAGCTTAAGTCAAACGACATTGCGAATACTATGATAGTTCCATATATATTATAATTGATCTATATATACTAACAAAGATGTATTTTCGAATTACAATAGATGGACAAGATAATTACCTCTATAAGACCAATATTATCCAAGTTATAATGTCGATCCCGAGCAAGGTTTAGCTCCCACTCGTGCGCTCCAAACCACTCCAAACAACCCTTAGAAGTTCTAACTAACTTCTACTCAAATACTTCAACCAACTACTAAGATTTCTCAGGTTTCGGTTGGAGACTAAAAGGACAAAAGTGTAGTATTTTCTGACTCTACGAAAGAGGTATCTTTGGAATACTACAAGGTACAAGGCTAAGGTATTTGGGCATTATAACAATACTAGGAGTATTTCTATACCACAACAAGTGGTATTATACGAAACAACTAGCATGTGGTACCCTACTGGCCAGACACCACAAGGATGGAGACCTCTCTACCAAAGTGCCACTAGGAGGAGTGGGAGAGGCTTAGGACGAGAGCCACAAGAGGAGGGGAGGATTTCAATACTTGGAAACATTTGTGGACGAATGAAGTCTTCACAGCTTGGTATTTATAAGCAAAACCAAAGGCCAACCAACGGCCAAGATCAGTAATGCAAGGCAAGTGTAAGGCCAAGATCAAGCCAAGTGCACCCTAACCCTACTCCACAATACACTCCACAATACAAGCCACAATGCAAGGCCCAAAAGAGGGAGCCAAGCGGCCAAGGCCAACCCAGGCCCTTGGACGCCCAATTCGTCCAAGCCACACCAGTTGCTTCCAATGCGAGGTGACACACGCCACCCTCCCGCTGGTCCGTATCGTTTCGGCCACCGGAAAATCCGCAAAAATTATAAATGACATAGCCGGAATTTTCTCACGAAAGTCATGGGAAACGCTTCGCCGAAACGACTCTAATCGAAAGTGTCGCACAAAGGTAAATTCGCCAAGGGTGCCACATGGGGTGACACGGTCGCCCCGATTCGCCTGCATTATTTCGCCTTCCTAAAATATCCAAAATACCGGAAATCTCAAAACAAAAGCTGCCCCACAAATCAGAATTTCTCCATGGCCCCACGTGACCATTTCCGAAAATAAAATCTCAAAATTCTAATATAATCCATGAAGTCCAAATACCTAACTGGGAATCCACCCATTAACTAACCTTTTCTTCACAAATAACCGCAAACTTTTCCGTCAAAACTCACATCTTTCTTTCTTTTCAAAATTTCGCGACTCGTGACGCACGTCCTCACATACATACCCTGCAACTACGGGTATAACATATGTATCGTAGTTTGGTTATCATATATGTCTCCTGCTTTATATAGACTACTATGATTTCATTTACGATTTTCCAGCCATACTGCACTACAGTTATCGACATCCTTCGGGCCATTATGCCACGTAGGGTACATCGTTGTGGATCCTCGTCGTAGGATCACAGTTCATGCTTTGGGAAGCTCCGCTTCCGAGGCTTATCTTTGGTACCTCACAAAGAAGCATTGTACATCTGTGGGTATTGTTATACCTCGATTTCCGTATGTACACGTGAGGGCGCACGATTATAATTTGAGCCTTAAAGTTGGCTAGTTTCGAAATTTGGCACAAGTGCCAAAAAGTATCGTTGACTAAACGCTTTACTAAACTTGCAAGGGAAAATTCCGCTATGTCATTTTTAATTTTTATGATTTTTCCGAGAGACTAAACATTTTGGACCAACGGGAGGCGCATATGTGTCACCCTCGCATCGAAGGACTTGTGGGCGCTTTGACGAAAATAGGTGGCATGGTTAGGTAGGATATTTTGTGCAAGTTGTGGTAGATGGATAAGGTGCACATGGCTTAATCCTAGCCCTACACTTGCCTAACACTGGAAGAATCTCGCCATTGGTTGGCCATTCCTGACCTATAAATACCTCTAAGTCAAGACTTTCTTCATCCAAACTTGAGCAATCTTTCTAAGTCTCACACTACTCCCTCCCTCTTGTTTGCTTCGCCCAAAGCCCCTCCTCCTCCGTGAAGCTTTGGCGAGAGGGCCTCCTCCCCTTCAGAGGCGCCTGGGTACACCCCTAGCCTAGTTGTCTTCGTGATAATACCCCTTTGTGGTATAGAAATACTCTCCTAGTATTGTTATAATGCCCAAATACCTTGGCCCAAATACCTTGTAGTATTCCCAAGGTTACACTTATACAAAAGCCTAAAATACCATTATACTTCCTTTTAGCCTCTAAATGAAACCCTAAGGAAATCTTCATTGTTAGTTGAGTATTTAGGTAGAAGTTGGTTAGAACTTCTAAGCGGTTGTTCGAGCTGGTCGAGCGCCAGTAGAGCTAAACCGTTATACCTCGTATTTTCGTATGACGTGAGGACGACGTAGAAAATTTGAGCCTTAAGTTAGGCAAGTTTCAAATTTGTACACAACACCCGATTAGAGTCGTTGACTAAACGTTTACATTACTTTTGTTGGGAAAATTCCGCTTATGTCATTTATAATTTTATGGATTTTTCCGAGAGATTTAAACATTTTGACCAACGGGAGGGTGACAAGTGTCACCCTCACATTGGCCTTCGGAGTGGGCGGCAAAAGGGACGAACAAGGTGGCTTGTTTTGTCTTGAGTTGTAGGATATTTTGTGTGCAAGTTGGCTAGGACACTTGCCCAAATCTTGGCCTTACACTTGCCTTGCACTTGGCATAATCTTGGCCATCGTTGGCCATCCCTTGACCTATAAATACCCTCTAATGCAAGAGTTATTCTTCATCCACACTTGTGAAATTCCAAGAAAATACTCCTCCCTCTTGAGCAATTGGTCCGCCACACTACCCCCTCGAGCGAGCCTCGCCGGCAGCCACCCCCCTCAGGTGTTTGGCCGTGGGGTACCCCAGCCTAGTTGTTTCGTGATAATACCCTTTGTTGTGGTATAGAAATACTCTCCTAGTATTGTTATAATGTCCAAAATACTTTAGCCCAAATACCTTGTAGTACTTTCCAAAGTACCCTTTGTATGAAAAGCCCAGAAAATACGATTATACTTTCCTTTAGCCTCTAAACGAAACCCTAAGGAAATCTTCACCCGTAGTTGAAGTTGTAAGCAGGCTGGTTAGAACTTCTGGGTTGTTTGGAGCCGGATCGAGCACTTGAGTAGGAGCTAAACGCCGCCGCGAGCGACATTATACTTGGATAATTTTGGGCTTATCGAGGTAAACACTCATCGCCCTTCTATTGTAATTGGAAATTACATGTTGTTAGAATATATAGTCAAGTATACTATATATAGAACTCAACATAGTATTGTGGCAATGTCTTGACTTAAGCTCAAGAATAAAGAATCGAATCGAATCAGAATACATGGGGTCAGACATAAAGACTTGTATAGCATTACCGTAGTAGAATTGTACACGTCCGGTTAGACGTGTAAAACCCCCCCCCCCTGGTTGGCTTGGTAGCCGCCTGATAGATGAGGAGATTTACGCCGCATGCGGGGAGGTCGCTAATTTTCAGAGATTATGGAACGTTGAGATCTAGATGTTAATAAGCGCCTTGTGGCCTTATAGGTTGAAGTACCACGTGTGGAGTGATCCACTTGGCTTAAGGTAGCCGGCTTGAGGTACTTCTGAGCGTTTGCTATTAGTCGACAATCGTCGCAGGTATGCGAACCTCTTCCCGTCTCTTCTAGCATGATATGTGGAACTATGTAGTACTTCAGACGCATACGTGTTAACGTGTTTGATTGCTTTAAAACATAAAGTGTTATAACGGCTTTATGGGAAGTTGGTTATAAACTTTATGTAGGTAAGAAAATACTTTGTGGTTTTAAAAGTGTAATCGATGTGAACTATAAATCGCTAGTTATAATAAAGAACTTGATGTATTTCAAAAGATTTATAAATCGAGAGTAACACTGGTTTTAAAGGATTTAAAAGAGTTATACTAGCTTTATGGGAGTTAGGTATAATGTCTTAAGAGAAGTAAAGAAAATGGTTTAATGATGTTAGAAGTTAAGAGACTTGATCTTATAAGATAAGAGACTTAACTTATTTGTTTTAATGTGGATGTTTGTGTGAAACCTCATTCGTGAGTAATGAGTACTTGGTTTTATTTAAAGTGGATAATGTTTTACCGATTTCGAAATCGTAACGTGTATCGGCTGCACCATCGCAGCTAATAAAGGAAAATGTATTGAATAATGATGATCATTAAAACCAAGAGAAACCTCCATCCGCATAGAAACTAAGATGAGACAAAATGATATTACATTTTCTAGATCATGGTCATTGTAATAAGATTGTTGTAAACAAGAATAACCTACTCTCACGTGAGACATATATTACCCAATTGTTCTAAAAAGAAATCAGTGATTAAGTTTATGAACTATGAAACCATTTGAAAATGAGAAGCTTGAGTAATTGAAACTAGGCAACCGAACTTAGGAAAAGAATGTTGTTACTTGATTTTGGAAAGGAACGTGGGTTGGTCATTCTAAGGCTACGGTATCGTGACTTTTTAAAAGTAATGGATCTCTTTAAAAGAACTTAACGATGTAGTACTTGGGGTTAAAACCGACTTTGGCATAAAATGAAAGTACTTGAGTTGTTGTGAAACTTACTATGCTTTGTTGTGAAACTTGCCTATGCTTGTTGTTGAAACTTGCCTATGCTTGTTGTCGTGAAACTTGCCTACGCCGCGCGATAGCCTCATTGTGCGCTGGTATTTCGTTACCGCGTCTCTCGACAGGTCTGACTTGTCGAGAACTTACTCGACGCACGCGCCGACGGAGAATTCCACGCATGTTTCCATTTTGATTATCGTCTTGTTGTTGATGTCACAATGGACATGTCTACACCGACGCAGATTCCGGCACGCCGCTACGCGTCGTTGATTACCCGATATACGGTTATTATCGCAACATGGACGGTCTACACCGACGCAAGATTCCCGGCACGTGGCCACGCGCAGGTCGACCACCCAAAGATATTGTTATTGAGGTTACGGGCATGTCTACACCGACGCAAAGATTCCGGTACGTGGCCACGCGCCTTATTATTGTTGCATCACGGACATGCTCACACCGATGCAGATTCCGCACGCGCACGACGCGAACATGACGGATGTTGTGGGCGCGCGACCCATAGTTATATTTGAGCGGTGACTTTGGCGCGTGAGTCCCCGACTTGATCGCTTTTATGTTGCTCAGATTTTGGTTATCATACATGTCTCCGCTTTTTAAGCTATTATGATTTCATTTACAAGATTTGACAGCTTTCACATACTGTTGGCCAGATCGACCTCCTTCGGGGCGCTCATGCCGCAGCAGTAGGTACATCGGCCGTGGATCCCCGCCTTAGGATCTCATTTCAGCCGTTGAAAGCTCCGTTCCTGGAGGCTTATCTTTGCATGCTTCGAGTCAGGTTCTGTACATCTGTGGTACGGCGGCCCCGTCCGTCATAGTTGTTGTAAATCTTAGAGGTCTGTGAGTAATCGTGGTAAGGTTTGTAAAAAGGATAACTGTCGTTTTTATGTATATACCGGCAACTGTTTTTGTTGGCCTGTTTATTTATTATATATCTTATTTCATGACTCGTGTTTTATTTTCCGCTGGTTTTCTCTGATGTTGTATCACCAGGGTGCCCGGGTGCACCAAGAACGCCCGTTCGGCGCACAGCGGTATCGAGCGCTTAGTCTCTGAAAGTGTCTACGCACCGTGTCTAGTAGAGTCTTGATTATCGTGTGTCGCGCACCACATCTATAATCGTGGAGGCTATAGGACATTTAGGATCGGTTTCCATTCTTCTCATTCCGAGATCGTGCCTCAGAGTCAGGTCGTAAGTCGGACCCTCTCGACGTGTTTCGCTTTACCGCTTATGCCTCGCGAAAGGCAACCAGGCCAGAAGTGTGGGCAAAGCCGGCGGAGTCGCTAGTGGATCTGAGGAGCACGAGGCGCAGTTCTGGCCAAGACTGAGGTAGTGCTCAGACGGCGAAGTTTTGCGACGCCAAAGACCAAATAGAGTTTAGAGTCGCAGCAGTTGGGCCGCCGAGACTACAAGACCGAGCCTCCAGCCCCACACCGAGCGGGAGATGGGTCACAAGAGACGGCTCGTTATCGCTGTGGTCAGGCCGATATGAGGATAGGCCGGACGCAGTTAGCCTGGGGCCCAGCAGAAGACTAGCACCCGAGGCGCATGGGGCTGAGGCTACGGATTTCTAGTTGTAGCCCGCCGAAGTTTTACGTCGAGGCCGGAGGATGATCCGCGAGTTCATCCGCTATTGCAGAGGATCACGCGTGATCAAGGCTTCGTAGACCGAGTTCTGTGATATTTGTTCGCACGGCCGCGTGATACCGCAGCCGATCGGGTTTGACTCGTGAGCTTTCCGGGAGAGCATGCACTTCCACCGTTGGGACGAAGTTTTCGGGGCCTTCCGCACATTTCTTGCCTCCACAAACGGCGAGGGCTCGCCGACAAATTTTTGATGTCGAGGCGTAACCGCGCATACTCGAGTACAATGTGGAGTTCGACTCATCGCCCGTATGTTCCCGCATTAGTAGCTAGTATGGAGGATCGAGTGCACCGATATGTTACGGTGGCTCACGATTACCTAGCAGAGAGTTGTTCGTGTTCTCTTCACCGGCACGGACATTGCCGCATTCGTGCTCATGCACTGCGCGGCTTATGAGCGCAGATCGACGCAGCGGACCGCCAGCAGGGCCAAGACGGCTCGGCTATTTTGGCGACTTTCGAGGCGGACCGCCCAAGAACAGACTAGTTATGTACTCCGCCATTGCAGAGTGGTCCCCGCACGCCGGGACCCTCGGGATATTCAGAGCGTCGTGGCTCCTGTGCTTGGGATGTTCTGCGAGCAGGTGTCGCCGACGCAGCCACCCCTACCTCTGGTCGATGTAGTAGACCGCATTTGGGAGGTCGTAGCACTAGAGCTTATTATTCGCGCCAACAGGGCCATATGACGAGACCCGTCGGACTGTGGGGTAGCTACCGGGTAGATAGCGCAGACATCGAGCGGTTATGTTCTTCACCTTCCATAGCCAGCAGAATGTTCAGACACCTACAGCCCCAGAGGTCGCGCTGAGTTCCTAGCCTAGCGCCCTTTGAACCGCCTACTTTCTGTGCATATCCCCAACTATCTAGAGTTTTGTATGTTATGATAATGTGTTAAGTGTTACGTCTGGATAGCTTTGTGCAAAAATGTGACTTAGAAGCATGCTTAGTGAAAGTGGTGTCAAAGTAGAAAATGATTTAACCTTAGAATATTACAGGAGAGACCTTAGATGTAAGGCCGCTTGAGTACAAGTTTTGCAAGTGATCCTTGCCTGGAGTGCATTTTATGCCTGTAATGTATTGTGTGATAAGTCCTGGTTGGTAAATGAGTGGTAGCCACGATGCGTGATTTAGCAAGATTGTTCCGTGTCGGTGAGCAAGAGTTGCGCGATAATGGTCGGGTTGGGGCCATGTCATGGGCCAACCCGCCTCCGCTTCGGCGGCGGTCAGCTCGGGTGGTCCCGCCAGCCGCAGGTCACGCAGGTGCTAGGCCCAAGTTTAGATGACCAGCCAGATGAGTTCGTGGATACGTTCGACCGTAAGATCGTGAAGGCGGGAATGGCCTTAAGGAAGATCGAGGCGAGTAAGATGACCAAGTTGAGGTAGTGACTCAAAGTTTTGGGAACTGAAATGATGATCAAGTATGGTACGATACTAGAAGAGTTCAAGTGTTCGGCGAGGCACCACGAGTGCGAGGAAGAGAACGTGTGTTATGTTCAGGCGCGCTGCGTATCGCAACTTGTTAGAAGATCTTCAGAATCCGTTTTAGAAGGAACATTCGGGACGAATGTTTCGGCGAGGGGAGAATGTTATACCGTATTTTCGTAGTATGCACGCGAGGACGCACGTAGAAAATTTGAGCCTTAAGTTAGGCAAGTTTCAAATTTGTACACAACACCCGACAGAGTCGTTGACTAAACGCTTCACAGCTTTTATTGGGAAAATTCCGCCATGTCATTTATAATTTTTTGGATTTTTCCGAGACGAAACATTTTGGACCAACGGAGGGTGACAAGTGTCACCTCTACATCGCCTTGAGCCAAGTGAAAGGGACGAACAAGGTGGCTTGTTTTGTCTTCGAGTTGGTAGGATATTTTGTGTGCAAGTTGGCTTAGGACACTTGCCCAAATCTCGGCCTCACTTGCCTTGCACTTGCATAATCTCGCCATTGGTTGGCCATCCTCGACCTATAAATACCTCTAACGCAAGAGTTATTCTTCATCCACACTTGTGAAATTCCAAGAAAAATACTCCCTCCTCTCGCGAGCAATTCGTCCGCCACACTACCCCTCGAGGGAGCCTCTCGCCGAGAGCCACCCCCTCCTCATGGGTACTCCAACATGGGTACCCCCTAGCCTAGTTGTTTCCGTGATAATACCCTTTGTCATGGTATAGAAATACTCTCCTAGTATTGTTATAATGTCCAAAATACTTTAGCCCAAATACCTTGTAGTACTTTCCAAAGTACCTTTGTATGAAAAGTAAAATACGATTATACTTTCCTTTAGCCTCTAAACGAAACTCCTAAGGAAATCTTCACCGTAGTCAAGTTGTAAGGAAGTTGGTTAGAACTTAAGGGTTGTTTGGAGCTGGATCGAGCACTCTGAGTGAGCTAAACGTTACTCAGGAGCTACATTATACTTGGATAATTTTGGGTTTATCGAGGTAAACACTATCGCCCTTCTATTGTAATTGGAAATTACATTTTGTTAGAGTATTTAGTTTAAGTATTCTATATATAGAACTGAACATAGTATTGTGGCAATGTCTTTTGACTTAAGCCCAAGAATAAAGAATCGAATCGAATCAGAATTACATAGGGCTGTAAAGAGACTTGTATAGCACATCGTGTAGTAGAATTGTACACGCCCTAAGATTGTAAAACCCCGGTTGGCTTGGTAGCCACTCGATAGAGAGGAGATTTACGCTGTTTGTGGCGCCGAATTTTCCAGAATTATGGAACGTTGAGATCTAGATGTTAATAAGCGCGTGGCCTTATAGGTCAAGTACTACGTGTGGAGTGATCCACTTGGCAGCCGAGTAGCCGCGGTTTGAGGTACTTGAGCGCTTTGCTATTAGTCGACAATCGTCGCGAGGTAATGCGAACATCTTCCGCCTCTTCTAGCATGATATGTGTGAACTATGTAGTACTTCAGACGCATACGTGTTAACTTGTGTTTGATTGTTTTAAAACATAAAGTGTTATAACGGCATGGGAAGTTGTTATATGACTTTATGTAGGTAAGAAATACTTGTGGTTTTAAAAGGTAATCACGTGAACTATAATCGGCTAGTTATAATAAAGAACTTGATGTATTTAAAAGATTTATAAATCGAGAGTAACACTGGGTTTTAAAGGATTTAAAAAGAGTTATACTAGCTTTATGGGAGTTAGGTATAATGTCTTAAGAGAAGTAAAGAAAATGGTTTAATGATGTTAGGTTAAGAGACTTGATCTTATAAGATAAGTGTCTTAACTTATTTGTTTTAATGTGGGTGTTTGCGTGAAACCTCATTCGTGAGTAATGAGTACTTGGTTTTATTTAAAGGGATCATGTTTTACCGATTTCGAAATCGTAACGTGTATCGACAGCATCATCGCAGTAATAAAGGAAAATGTATTGAATAATGATGTATCGATTAAAACCAAAGAAACCTCCATCCGCATAAACTAAGATGAGACAAAATGATATTACATTTTCTAGATCACGGTCTAGTAATAAGATTGTTGTAAACAAGAATAACCTACTCTCGCGAGACATATATTACTCAATTGTTCTAAAAAGAAATCACGATTAAGTTTATGAACTATGAAACCATTTGAAAATGAGAAGCTTGAGTAATTGAAACTAGGCAAAACCGAACTTAGGAAAAGAATGTTGTTACTTGATTTTGGAAAGGAATGTGGGTTGGTCATTCTAAGGCTACGGTATCGGTGACTTTTTTAAAAGTAATGGATCTCTTTTAAGAACTTAACGTATGTAGTACTGGGTTAAAACCCGACTTTGGCATAAAATGAAAGTACTTTGAGTTGTTGTGAAACACTATGCTTGTTGTTGTGGAAACTTGCCTATGCTTGTTGTTGTGAAACTTCTATGCTTGTTGTTGCCGTGAAACTCGCATCGCTTGATGATAGCCTTTGTTGTGCAAGTGTGGTATTTCTCTGTTACCGTCTCGACAGAGGTTGACTTGCCGAGAACTTACTTGACGGCTTGGCGGTGATGGAGAATTCCACTGGTATGTTTCCATTTTGATTATCGTCTTGTTGCTGATGTCACGTGGATATGTCTACACCACGCAGATTCCGGCACGCGGCCACGCGCGTTGATTACCGATATATGGTTATTACCGCAACATGGACGGTCTACACCGGCGCACGATTCGGCATGGGCTACGCGCAGGTCGACCACCCAAAGATATTGTTATTGAGGTTACACGGGCATGCCTACACCGATGCAGATTCCGGTACGTGTGGCCACGCGCCTTATTATTGTTGCATCATGGACATGTCTACACCGTCAAAGATTCCGGCACGCGGCCATGACGCGAACATGATGGATGCCGGCGTGAGACCCATAGTTATATTTGAGTGGTGACTTTGAGGGCGAGTCCCGACACCGCTTATGTCAGCTCGTATTTTGGTTATCATACATGTCTCCCGCTTTTTAAGCTATTATGATTTCATTTACGTGATTTGACAGCCACATACTGTATCATTGCATCGACTCTCCTCGAGGGCTGCTCACGCCACAGTAGAGGTACATCGGCCGTGGATCCTCGCTCTGGGATCTCATTTCGTGTTGAAAGCCCGCCTTCTGAGGCTTATCTTGTATGTTTCGAGTCAGAGGTTCTTGTACATCTGGTATGGCGGCCCCGTCCCGCCATAGTTGTTGTAAATCTTAGAGTGCTCAGATAATTGTCAAGTGTGGTTTGTAAAAGGATAACTGTGTTTTATGTATATACTGGCGCAAATGTTTTGTTGGCCTGTTTATTTATTATATCTCTTGTTTCATGACTCGTGTTTTATTTTCCACTGGTTTTCTCTGATGTTGTATCACTAGGGTGCCCGGGGTAAGGCACCAGAACGGTGCTCCGGTTCGGCGCATAAACCTTGCTCAGATCGACATTTAAACTCTGATAATTTGGGCTTATCGAGGTAAACACTCTTGACCTTCTATTGTAATTGGAAATTACATGTTGTTGGAATATATAGTTGAAGTATACTATATATAGAATTAAATACTTACGGCAATGTCTTGCGACTTAAGCCCGAATTTTAAGAAGAGAATCAATCAGAATTACTTAGGACTGACATTAGAGACTCAGATAGCATCGTGAAGTAGAATTATACACGCCAGTTAAACTTGTAAACCCCCGCTGGCTTGGCAGTCTACCGATAGAGAGGAGAATTACGCTTGTCATGTAGTGGGAGGTCGCGAATTTTACGTAATATTCTACGCCGATCTAAAGATATTAATAGCGCCTTGTGGCCTCTATAGGTTGTAGTACTACGTGTGGAGTGATCCGGCTTAGAGTGTAGCCGACGGTTTGAGGTACGTGGAGCGTTTTGCTATTAGTAGGTAATCGTCGCGAGGTATGTGAACCTCTTCCTATCTGTTCTAGCATGATATGTGTATAACTATGTAGTACTGTAGACTTAAATGTGTTAAATGTATTTGATTGTTTATAAACATAAAGTGTTATAACGGCTTTATGGGAAGTTGGTTATAACAGCTCTATGTAAATGAGAAATGCTTTGTGGTTTTTAAAAGATAACTGATTTGACTTATAACCGACTTGATGTGTGGTAATAAAGAACCTTGAAGTATTCTAAAAGATTAAGAAACCTTTTTGAAAGAAGTGTATACTTGGTTTGAAAACATAAGAGTTATACGGCTTTATGAGAAGTTAGGTGTAACGCCCAAGAGAGATAAAAAGAATGGTTTAATGATTTAGAAGTTAAGAGACTTATTCTTAAAAGATAAGAGACTTGACTTAATATGGATGTTTGTGTGAAACCTCATTCGTGAGTAATGAGTACTTGGTTTTAAAAGGGAATAATGTTTTACTGATTTCGGAAATCAGAATGAGTATCGACAAACCACTGCAGCGTTAATAAAGGAAATGTATTGAATAAAGAAGTATTATTAAAACTAAGAGAAACCTCCATCCGCATAGAAGCTAAGATGAGACAAAATGATATTACATTTCCTAGATCATGGTTGCTTAAATAAGATTTATGAACAAAGAATAACCTACTAGCTATGGCATATGTTACTCAATTGTTTTAAAGGAAATTAAGACATCGAACTATGAAACTTTTCTAAAGTAATGAGACTTGAGTAATTGAAATTAGGCAACCTGGAACTCTAGGGAAAAAAGCATTGTTTTGTCTTAAATTGTTTAAAACATAAAAGTGTTATAATGCCTTTATGGGAAGAAGTTATAACGACTTTATGAGAACAAAAGAAGGGTTTTTATCATTGGTTTTAATGTGGTAAATTGACTTTAAAAAGAGAAGTATTTGGGTCCAACAAAGCAAGGCATGGCATTGCCTTAATTTTGGTTTAAAAAGGAAAAGTATGGAAGTTGTATTGGTTTACTTAAAAGACGTAAGTCACTCTATTTTTATACTACGGGTAACGGTGACTTTTATAAAAGGAATAGATCTCTTAAAAGGAATTTAACTTACGTAGTACTTCAGGTTAAAACCCGGACTTTGCATAAAATGAAAGTACCTTCGTGTATAAATCATTGTGTTGTTATGAAACTTGCCTTATGCTTGTTGTCGCTTATCTATGAAGCTTGCCTATGCTTGTTGTTTATAAACTTGCCTATGTTGTTGCACGCCTTACTGAAGAATTGTGTTTCATACTACCGCGTCCTCTCGGAGGTCGGTTGACTTGTTGAGAACTTATTTGGACGTGTGCGGCGGTGTGGAGCAAGAAGTGACGAGAAATTCGTGATAACGTTACTTTTGCCTGTCGCTTTGGACATCACGATACGATCGTAGCGCATGCGGGTATGCTTCATTTTGATTGCCGCCTTATTGTTTCCTTCGACATACCGACCACGACGCGTAGCGCGCGACGGTATGCTTCCATTTGGAATGTTGTCTTAGTGTTTCTGACATACCGACATCGAGCGCGGGTATGCTCCCTTTTGGATTGGCTTTACATTATCATATCATAGACCGTGGCGGTGAGAAGGAATTCCACGCACAGTGATGATTTGGAGGCGTGAGTCCCCGACTTGATATGACTATTTATATGTGTCGGTTGTAGTTTGGTTATCATACATGTCTCACCGCTTTATATGACCGCTATGATTCCATTTACGATTTCTGATTCACATACTTGGTACTGTTATCGACCTCTTGGGCTGCCTACGCCGCAGGTAGGTACATGGTTGTCGATCCCCGCTAGGATCACCTTTCACAGGTTGAAGCTCCGTTCCTCGAGGCTTATCTTTGGTATGTTACCCCCGAAGTTCTCCTTGTAGGTCAGTACATTGTGGTACGGCCCCGCCCGTCATAGTTGTTGTATAAATCTTAGGTCCAGCAGAATCGCTGGGGGCGGAATCCGTAAAAAGGATAATTGTCGGTATTTATGTATATAATCAAGGCAACCGCTTTGGTTGGCTTATTTAGCATGTCTTTAAAATTCATGTTCGTGTTTTTTTTATTTACGATTTTCTCGATGTTGATTCACTTAGGTGCCCGGTAAGGCACATACGGCCTCGGGTCGCGGGTGATGGTAAGGGCCCCATCCCACAGTTATGGTTACATTCTTAGAGGTCCGTAAATCACAAGCGGCGTGGCTTGTAAAAGGATTTAATCGCTTCAGTTGATATATATATGTATATATTCGTGAAGCGCTTTGGTTAGCATGTTTCATACTTTATGTCTCGTTTCATGTTTAAGTTTTTATTTCCGCTGATTTTCTCTGATGTTGTATCACTAGGGTGCCCGGGGTAAGACACCAGTCACGGGCCCGAGGTCGGGTCGTGACAAAAGTGGTATCAGAGCAGTTAGTCCTCGAAAGTGTCTATGCACGCGTTCTAGTAGTCTTGATTATCGCGTGTCAGGCACCACATCTATAATCAGGAGGCTGCAGGAAATTTAGGATTGGTTTCCATTCTTCTCATTCTGAGATCGTGCCTTAGAGCTATGTTGTAAGTTGGACTCCCTCTGACGTACTCTTTTGTACCAGATATGCCTCCACGCAAGGCAACCAGAGCCCAGAAAGGCAAGGCAGCAGAGGGAGTTGCGAGTAGAGCACGGAGGGTTACTGGCAGGCAGGCCCGCTTTACCCGAGGTGGTACTGCACGCCGGATTCTACGATGCCGCCAAATTTCAAAGCAGAAGTTTAGTACAAAGAAGAAGAGCCACCGAGGCCACGATATTCGAGCCTCCACCCCACGGCCAGAACGGAGGATATGGGTTGCAAGGAGACGGCCCGATTACTAGTTAGGTTTATGGCAGACTCGAGACGACGGAGCCGGTGGTACCAAAGTGCACCCAGGCCGATAGTTGGAGACTTCGTGACTTCTAAGTTGCACCACCGTTGTTCTATGGATCGAGAGCCGAGGATGACCTCGTGAGTTTATCCGGCGCCATGGCCGATCAGAGAGTGATCAAGGCCTCGAGGCCGAGTCCGTGGTATTGGTTCGTGATTGGTCGCGCGTGATACCGCAATGATCGTTTGATTCACGGAACCGCCCCGGGGAGCACGCGCTCACCGTATGGGACGAGTTCTCGTGGGCATTTCTTGCACATTTCGCCTACGTATGGCGAGGGCTCGGCCGATGATTTTTGATGCTGAGGCAGACGCGACATTTGGGAGTACAACGTGAGTTCGACCTGGCCCGAGCATGTCCCGGCGTTAGTGGCAAATATGGAGGACAGAGTGCACCGCTACGCCACGGGCTCGATGACTACTTGGCGTGCTTGCTCGGTGTAGCTCTTCACTGCATGGACATTGCCCGCACGCAGCTTACGACTTGGCGCGAGAGCGGAGAGGTCGACGGAATGACCAGGATCGCGTAAGAGGCCGAACAGCAGGCCTTTTGGCGACTTTCGAGGCGGACCGCCTCGCCAGCAGACTAGTTATGCGCCTCCACCAAAGACAAAGCGGTCCTCCACGCCTTCGTGGCATCCAGAGTATTCGTGAGCAGTCGTGGCTCCAAGGGTTGTGTTTTCGGGAGTAGTGGTGTTGATCAGACGAGGCCACCCTTACCTCGGTGGTCGCGTAGAATCCATAAGTGTAGTGTCGTGTTGGTTCGGGAGGTTGTTTTACATGCGACAGCAGGCCATTTTATGAGAAATTGTCCACTGCAGGTAGGCGGATGTAGAGACTCTACTTCAGATCTATGGTTGGTTCATCACCTTCTATACTATGCATACAGGCAGTAGCCTATGATTAGAGTGAAGCGGAGATACAGTATATCCTTAACCTCTAGAGATTAGTATGCTTGATATGGTGATATTATTATTGTGATGCTACTGATAATTGTGTTTTTGATGTGTTAGAAAACATGGTTAGTCAAAGGATAAGTACGGGGTATGAAGGTGTGAACCTTAGAATATTACGCGTGGAGACCTTAGATGTAAGTTCGCCTCGAGTACAAGACTTTATGGGTAATCCTTATCGGAGAGCATTACATACATAGGGTGTATTAAAGGGATAATTCTGGGTCAGGTAAGATGAGTGGTAGCTGTGACTTGTAGGTAAGATTGTTCCGGATCGGGAACAAGAGTCCGTGCGATTATGGTCGGGTTGAGGACCATTCGCGGTCAACCCGCATCCCGGTTTGGGGTGGGGTCAGTTCGAGGTGGTCCCACTCAGCGTGATAGGGTCACGAGGGTGCTAGGCCCAAGTTTAGGTAACCATCGTGACGGGTTCGCGGACGCTGCTCACCAGAATCGGATCGTGAAGGCCGGAATGGCCTTAGAGGAAATTGAAGCTAGTGAGATGACCAAGTTTGGAGGTAGTAACCTGTGGTTGTGGAAATTGAAGCGTAACTGAAGTGTGGAACGCTTACTATGCAGAGTTCGCGCACGAAAGGCACGACGAGCAAGAACAGGAATACGTGTTATGAGAACGGAAGTGATTATTCTTTTGTGAGGTGAAGATGCGCGGAGTATCCTTTAGACCACGGGTGTGAGCTTTTGTGATGTTAGAGGTGATTCCTCGTTGGCTCGGATTTGTATGTTTTACTATGGCCATTGATGGTACGATTGGTTTCGTAAGTATAAGAGTGAAGACTATACCGCGCATGTGTGTTTGGAGATTTAGAAGGAACATTCGGACGCAATGTTTCGGGGGAAGAATGCTATACCCCGTAGTTCCGTGGTATGTATGTGAGGACGCACGATTTGAGAATACGGCATAATTTTGGAAAGAAAGAAAGACGTGATTTTTCGACGGAAAAGTTTCCGGTTTTTCAAGGAAAAAGGTTCGTTAATGGGAATTGATTCCCGATTTGGTATTTGGACTTCTCGAATTATATTAGAATTTTGGGATTTTATTTTGAAATGGTCACTGGGCCCAATGAAAATTTACGCTTTTGTGGGCCCGCTTTGTTTTGAGATTTTTGGTATTTTGGATATTTTCTAAGACGTAAATATTTTGACGAATCGGGGCGACACGTGTCACCCCATGTGGCACCCTTTGGTCGAATTGAGTCCTTGGCCGAAATGACCATGACACTTGGAGATTGATTTCGTTGGCCATGTGGTGTGGTGGGACCCACACACACATGGCCCAATCTTGACCACCCACTTGCTATGATCCTAACCCTTGTTTCCCCTATAAATACCCCCTTAGTTGAAGAGTAATTTCATCCACACTTGAAGCTTTCCAAAGCAAAATACTCCCTTTAGCTTTGTTTTTCGTCCCCTCCCACTTGTGTAGAAATACTTGGAGTATTATTGTATAATCCCAAATACATTGGCCTAGTATCCCTAGTAGTACTCCAAAGTTGTTTTAATACTAGGAGCCCGGAAATGCTACTTTATTCCAATAGTCGCAAAAATAAACCCTAGAAAATCTTCATAAGCTTGGTTCAAGTGTTAATAGGTTGTTTAGAAACTTCTAAGGGTCGCTGGAGCGGGTTGAGCGTAAGGAATCGAGCCAAACGCTGCCCAGATCGACTTATAATCTTGGATAATTTTGGGCTTATCGAGGTAATGATCTACGCCCCCTATCAGAATTGGATATTACACGTCAGAGTAGTTATACTTGAGTATATTATATCGGAAGGATGATTATAAAGGATTGAATCGTATTTACATTTGACCGCATTTCACAAGAGACTTGTGTAGTATTATCGTGAAATTGAACACGTCCGTTAGACGTGTAATCCTCGGGAGTTGTCGGCCCGGTACGCCTTCATGGAGGAGATTTATGTGATAATGGGGAAGGTGCCGGATTTTCTATAGATTAAGGAATCTTGTATTTAGAATATTCTACAAGAGATCTAAAAGTTGATAGACGCTTTCATGGCCATTATAGTCAAGTACTACGAGTAGCGATTCTACTTGATGGGTGGAAAAGGCTAGCAATGTTGTAGTACTTGGAGCATTTTGCTAATTGTCGATAATCGTCGCGAGGTATGTGAACCTCTTCCTATATTTTCTAGCATGATTGTTGTGACCTATGTAGTACGGTAGACGTACATGTGATAAGTGAATTGGTTGGTTTAAAACATAAAGTGTTATAATAGCTTTATGGGAAGTTAGTTATAACGACTTTATGTAGGTAAAAGAATGATTTATTGATTTGGTTAAGAGACTTGATCTTGAAAGATAAGAGACTTGACTTATAAATGACTTGATAGGAAATATTAAGGACTTGGTCAGTGTTAAACAAATGGGAAACCGCTTATGAGAAATGGTATTTGGTCTTTAAAAGGAACTTGATTTCTAAAAGAAAAGAGACTTGAGGAATCAAGAGTTTTTGGTTTAAAAGAGAGACATGGTTTTGTCTTAAATTGTTTAAAATATAAAGTGTTATAACAACTTTATGGGAAGTTAGTTATAACGACTTTATGAAAGCAAAAGAAGGGTTTTATCATTGGTTTTAAAATGGTAACTTGATTTAAGTATAAGTTACTTATTTTGAAAAGAGTAAGTATTCGAGTTTTAAAGAGTATACTTGATGTTGTTTTAAAAGAAGGCACTTGGTTTAAAAAGTATAGAGTACTTGATTTTAAAAGCCTTGTAAAGGTTTTTACGAAAGTAAAGTAATTTGGTTTGAAAAGGAAATGTGTTTTTGATACTACGAGTATTAGTATCTTTACGTAAAAAGAGGTCTTTTGAAAGAATGAAAGTAGGTATTATTTTGGGTTTGAAACCCGTATTGTTGACATAAACGAAAGTACCTAGAGTTGTGTGTAACTTTCCTATGTTTGCTGCGATAGCCTTGTCGTGCTAGTATTGTATTTCTATACCACCGCGCTCTCGAGGAGGGCCATTGATTTGTTATGATCTTACTGGATGTACCGGTGCGACGAGCATTCCACTGCACGTCGCGTTATTATTCCATGGACTAGCTCATGAGGTTTTACCGATTCGCTTGGTATCCGTAGTTGGCTCTCGACTTGCCCAAGTCGTGGGTTCGCTTGGTATCCGTAGTTAGCCTTCGACTTGCCTGCTCAGTTTTGGACGAAGTCTCGTGATTCCGCCTTGGTATCCGGTAGTTAGTCTTCGTGATTGCCCCGCCACCACGCGCGCAGCTTGGTATCCGTAGTTGGCTGTGACTTGCCCGGTCGCTTCATGGTTTGGTTACATAGTATTGTTAGTACGACTTTGGTATCCGGTAGTTGGCTTTGACTTGCCGCCGCTTGACGACGCTTTGGTATCCGGTAGTTAGCCTACGACTTGCTCAGACGGTTTTTATAACACGTGGGACCGTGTTCATGTGTACTTCTTGGTGTTGTTATATCATAGATCGCCAAGCGATGAAGGTATTCCACGCATGATTGATGCTGTGGGCGAGACCCATAGTTATAATCGAGTAATGACTTTGAGGCGCGAGTCCCCGACTGGACGCGGATCACCATATATTATGATCGAGTTTGCTTATCATATATGTCTAATGCTTTATATAGACTACTATGATTTCATTTACGATTTTCCGCCATATACTTGGTAATTGCCAGATCGACTCCTTCGGGGCCGCTCATGCCGCAGTAGGTACATTTGCCAGGATCCTCGCCGTAGGATCACAAGCCAAGAGCTTTGGGAAGCTCCGCTTCCGAGGCTTATCTTTGGTATAGTCCGCCGCAGTAGTTACTTGTACATTCGTGGTATGGCGGGCCCCGTCCGCCATAGTTATGGTTACATTCTTGAGGTCCTGTAGTACTCGCAAGGTGGCTTGTAAAAGGATTTAACTGTTCAGGTTGATATATATATGTATATATTCAGGAAGGCGACCGTTTTGGTTAGCCTGTTTCATACTTTATGTCTCGTTTCATGTTTAAGTTTTTATTTCCGCTGATTTTCTCTGATGTTGTATCACTAGGGTGCCCGGGGTAAGGCACCAGTCACGGGCCCTAGGTCGGGTCATGACAAAAGTGGTATCGTGAGCGCTTTGTCCTCTGAAAGTGTCTACGCACCGTGTCTAGCAGAGTCTTGATTATCGCTGTGGCACTACATCTATAATCGTGAGGTCGCAGACATTTAGGATTGGTTTCCATCCTTCTCACTCTGAGATCGTGCCTTAGAGCTGTGTTGTAAGTTGGACTCCCTCTGACGTACTCTTTTGTACCAGATATGCCTCCACGCAAGGCAACCAGAGCCCGTGGCGGCAAGGCGCAGAGGAGTCGCGAGCAGAGCACTGAGGGTTACCAGGCAGAGGCCCGCTTTACTCGAGGTGGTGCTACAGCGGATTCTACGATGCCGCCAGCCAAATTTCAAAGAGTTTAGCCAGAAGAAAGAGCCACCGAGGCCACGATATCCGAGCCTCCCCCCACGGCCAGAACGGAGGATACGGGTCGCGAGACGGCCCAGCCACTAGTTAGGTTTACGGCGAGACTCGAGGACAGACGGAGCCGCTGGTACCAAAGAGTACACCCTGTGGCCGATAGTTGGAGACTTCGACTTCTTAAGTCATACCACTGTTCTATGGATCGAGCCGAGGATGACCCTCGTGAGTTTATCCGGCGCCATACGGATCGAGAGTGATCAAGGCCTCGCAGGTAGAGTCGGTGGTATCGTTCGCATCGGCCGCGTGATACCGCAATGATCGGTTTGATTCACGGAACCGCCCCTGGGAGCACGCGCTCCACCGTACGGGACGATTTCGTGGGCATTTCTTGACATTTCTTGCCCACGTATTTGCGAGGGCTCGCCGGCGATTTTTGATGTTGAGGCAGGACGGGCGTACGGTTCGGGAGTACAACGTGGAGTTCGACTCGTTGGCCCGATATGTCCCGGCGTTAGTGGCAAATATGGAGGACAGAGTGCACCGCTACGTCACGGGGCTCGATGACTACTTGGCGTGCTTGCTCGGTGTAGCTCTTCAGCCAGGCATGGACATTGCCCGCATGCAGGCTTATGCACTTGGGTGTGAGGAGCGGAGAGGTCGACGGAATGACCAGGATCAGCAGAAGAGGGCCAGAACAGCAGGGCCTTTTGGCGACTTTCGAGGCGGACCGCCTCAGCAGCAGACTAGTTATGCGCCTCCACCAGTACAGAGCGGTCCTCCACAGTCTTCAGGGCATCCAGAGTATTCGTAAGGTCGTCGGCTCCAAGGGTTCGTGTTTTCGTGAGTAGTGGTGTTGACGATGAGGCCACCCTTACCTCGCAGGGCCGCTGCGTAGAATCCATTAGGAAGTGTCGTGCTGGTTCGGGAGGTTGTTTTACATGCGACAGCAGGCCATTTTGCGAGAAATTGTCCACCGCAGGTAGCGGATGTAGAGTCTCGGCCTTCAGGATCTATGGCTGGTTCATCACCTTCTACAACTATGCGCCCTGCAGGGCAGGCCTATGATTAGAGTGAAGCGGTAGATACAGGTATATCCTTAACCCTCTAGAGATTAGTATGTTTGATGTGGTGATCTTATTATTGTGTGCTATGTACGGATAGCGTTGTGTTTTGATGTGTTAGAAAATACGGTTAGTTGAAAGGATAAGTACGGGGTATGGAAGGTGTGAACTTTAGAATATTACGCTGAGACCTTAGATGTAAGTTTGTCTCGAGTACAAGACTTCATGTAATCCTTGCCTGAGAGCATTACATACATAGGGTGTATTAGAGGGATAATTCCTTGGGTTGTGTAAGATGAGTGGTAGCTTTCAGACTTGTGTAGGTAAGATTGTTCCGGATCGGGAACAAGAGTCCGTGCGACATGGGTCGGGTTGAGGACCATTCGCGGGTCAACCCGCAGCCCGATTTGGGGTGGGGTCAATTCGAGGCGGTCCCACCGTGCGATAGGGTCACGAGGTGCTAGGCCCAAGTTTAGGTAACCATCAGACGGGTTTGTGGACGTTCGACTGAATCGATCGAAGGTCGGAATGGCCTTAGAGGAAATCAAGCAGCGAGATGACCAAGTTCGAGGTAGTAACTCGAGTTGTGGAAATTGAAGCGAATCGTGTGGAACGGTAATATAGAGAGTTCGTGCGAGAAGCGGTACGACGAGTAAGAAGAGAAGCTTAACACGTGTTATGAGATCTAAGTGATTATTCTTTGCGAGCGGAAGATGCGAATGAGTATCCTTTAGACCACGGGTGTGAGCTTTTGTGATGTTAGAGGTGATTCCTCGCTGGCTCGGATTTGTATGTTTTACTATGGCCATTGATGGCATGATTGGTTTCGTAAGTATAGCAGCAAGACTATACCGCCGCACGTGTTTGGAGACTTAGAAGGAACATTCGACGAACGTTTCTGGGAAGAATGTTATACCCGTAGTTCCGTGGTATGTATGCGAGGACGACGCACGAGAATACGGCATAATTTTGGAAAGAAAGAAAGACGTGATTTTTCGACTAAAAGTTTCCGGTTTCGTGAAGGAAAAAGGTTCGTTAACGGAATCGATTCCTGATTTGGTATTTGGACTTCTCGGATTATATTAGAATTTTGGGATTGTATTTTCGGAAATGGTCACGTGGGGCCACGGGAGAAATTTACGGTTTTGTGGGGCCCGCTTTGTTTTTGAGATTTTTGGTATTTTGGATATTTTCGGAAGACGAAATATTTGGACGAATCGGGGGGCGACACGTGTCACGCCCATGTGGCACCCTTGGCCGAAATTGGAGGGACAAATGGCTAGCCAGTTGTCCCCTTGGCCGAAATGGCCATGACACTTGGAGATTGATTTCGTTGGCCATGTGGTGTGGTGGGACCCACACACACATGGCCCAATCTTGACCACCCACTTGCTATGATCCTAACCCTTGTTTCCCCTATAAATACCCCTTAGTCAAGAGTAATTTCATCCACACTAAGCTTTCCAGCAAAATACTCCTCCCTTTAACTTTGTTTTTCGTCCCTCCCCACTTGTGTAGAAATACTGAGTATTATTGTATAATCCCAAATACATTGGCCTAGTATCCCTAGTAGTACTCCAAAGTTGTTTTAATACTGTGAGTCTTAAATGCTACTTTATTCCAATAGTCGCAAAAATAAACCCTAGAAAATCTTCATGTTTGGTTGAAGTGTTAAGAGAAGTTGTTTAGAAACTTCTATGGTCGCTGAGCGGGTTGGAGCGTAAGGAATCGAGCCAAACGCTGCCTGTGATCGACTTATAATCTTGGATAATTTTGGGCTTATCGAGGTAACGATCTACGCCCCCTATCAGAATCGGATATTACATGTCAGTAGAGTTATACTTGAGTATATTATATTGGAAGGATGATTATAAAGCGATTGAACCAGATTTACATTGACCTGCATTTACATGAGACTTGTGTAGTATTATTGTGAATAGAACTGAACACGCCCGGCTAGACGGTAATCCTCGGGAGTTGCTGGCTGTACGCCTTCACAGGAGGAGATTTATGTGATAGTGGGGAGGTGCCGAATTTTCAGAGAATAAGGAATCTTGTATTTAGAATATTCTACAAGAGATCTAAAAGTTGATAGACGTTTCACGGCCATTATAGTCAAGCATCACGCAGTAGCGTATTCTACTTGATGGTGGAAAAGGCCAGTGCGTTGTAGTACTTGGAGCATTTTGCTAATTGTCGATAATCATCGCGAGGTATGTGAACCTCTTCCTATCTTTTCTAGCATGATTGTTGTGAACTATGTAGTACGGTAGACGTACATGTGCTAAGTGAATTGGTTGGTTTAAAACATAAAGTGTTATAATAGCTTTATGGGAAGTTAGTTATAACGACTTTATGTAGGTAAAAGAATGATTTATTGATTTTAGAAGCTAAGAGACTTGATCTTGAAAGATAAGAGATGTTATACCCCGTATTTCCAGGGTATGTATGCGAGGACGAACGTACGAGAATACGACATTGAAATTGGAAAGGAAGAAAGAGGTGATTTTTTCCACGGAAAAGTTTCCGGTTTTTGGTGAAGGAAAAAGGTTCGTTAATGCGAATTGGATTCCCAGATTTGGTATTCGGACTTCTTGGAATATTAGAGAATTATGGAATTTTATTTTCGGAAATGGTCACGCTGGGCCCACTGAGAAATTTACGATTTATGGGGCCCACTTTGTTTTCGAGATTTTGGCCATTGTGAATATTTCTAAGATGAAATATTTTGGACGAGTAGAGGGCGACACGTGTCACCCCCTAGGTGGCTCGGCGAATATTATTTGTGGACAACACCGATTGTAGTCGCCGACGAAACGCTTTACACACCGCGGGGAAAATTTCGCTATGTCGCTTAGTATTTTTATGGATTTTTCCGAGCGACGAACATTTTTGGATCAACGGGAGGGTGACACTTGTCACCCTCATCGACGGTTTGAGAGGCCACCACAGAGGGTTTTGAGGCCCTTTTCTACGGGTCTTTGTTTCATGAGGTTTTGCGGAGTAGGTTAGTGCACTGGTGCCAATCTTGGCCATCCACTTGCCCCCACATGGCTTGATCTTGTCCGTTGGTGTCCCTATAAATACCTCCCTTTGTGATGCACTTATTCATCCATTCCTCACTTTGTCTAAGCCTTGAAAACTCTCCCCTTTGTGTTGTTCTCGCCCAAAGCCTCTCCTTCCCCTTTGAGTGGCTCAGGCCTAGAGGCACCCTCCCTGGTAGTACTTCTAGCCGAGGTACCCCTTGCCTTGTTGTTCTCGTGATAATACCCTCCTCGTGGTATTGAAATACTTCCAAGATTGCTATAATGCCCAAAATACCTTAGCCTTTACCAGAGTATTCCAAAAGTTACCTCTATACGTAGAGCCCTAAATACTACCTTTGTCCTTTAGTCTCAAACCAAAACCCAAGGAAATCTTCATACGAGTCAAGTATTTAAGCATGTTGGTTAGAACTTCTAAGGGTTGTTTGGAGCGCACTGAGCAGTGAGCTAAACCTTGCTCAGATCGACTTTTATCTCTGATAATTTTGGGCTTATCGAGGTAAATATTCTTGTCCCTTATCAGAATTGGAAATTACATATTGTAGGATTATATAGTCGAGGTATACTATATATAGAACTAATTTATCTTCATGCAATGCCTTTGACTTAAGCCCAAAATAAAGAAGAGAATCGAATCAGAATTACATGTATCGTATGACGAGACTTGTGGTATTATCAGATAAGAGAATTGTATACGTCCGGTTAGACGATAAACCCCGGCTGGCTTGGTAGCCTACCGATAGAGGAGGAGATTTACGCCATGTGGGGAGGTGCGCGAATTTTCTCAGAGAATATGGAACCGCGGTTAGAAGTTGATAGACGTCAGCGCCTTATAGGCGGAAGACTACGAGCAGCGATTCTACTCAAGAGTGGAAAAGGCTAGCCGTTACAGATCGGAGCGCTTTGGCTTATCGTCGATAATCGCCGCGAGGTATGCGAACCTCTTCCTATCCTTCAGCATGATGCTTTGTAAACTATGTAGTACGGTAGACGATACGTGCTAAACGAGTTGGTTCGCTTAAAACATGTGGTGTTATAATAGCTTTACGGGAAGTTAGTTATAACGACTCACGAGGTAAAAGATTGGTTTATTGATTGTAGAAGTTAAGAGACTTGATCTTGAAAGATAAGAGACTTAACTTGTTTTACTTGGTAATTAACATTTTGTTAAAAGTGTTGTGAAACCTCATTCATGAGTAATGAGTACTTGGTTTTAAAAAGAATAATGTTTTATTGATTTCGAAATGAGAATAAGTGTTTAACAAACCACAAAGCGCTTAATAAAGGAAAGTGTATTGACAAATAACAAATTGTTATTAAAACCAAGAGAAACCTCCATCCGCATGATAAGCTAAGATAAGACAAAATTGTATTACATTTCCTAGATCATGGTCAGAATAAGATTGTTGTAAACAAGAATAAACGGCTCACGACAAGACATATGTTACTCAATTGTTTTAAAAGAGATTAAGACTATGAAGTTATGAAACCTTTCTAAAATGAGAAACTCGAGCATTTGAAATTAGGCAAACTTGAACGCTTGGAAAATAATGTTGTTACTTGATTTTACAAAGGGAAGTATTTTGGTTTACTTAAAAGATAGTCACTCTATTTTATGCTACTGGTATTATGTGACTTTTGTGAAAGAAACTAATCCTTTAAAAAGAGTTAACGACGTAGTACTTTAGGGTTAAAACCCGCACTTTGATACGAAATGGAAGTACTGAGTCGTGTGTAACTTGCCTATGCTTGTTGTTGTGTAACTCGCCATGCTTGGTGTGATAGCCTTGTTGTGCAAGTGTTGATATCACGTGACTTCGGGAAGGAGTGGATCTTTTATAAAAGTCTAAAGTATGGTAATTTGCTCGAGCTTGTTTGTGATAGCCCTGGGGTACGGCACGCAGGTTGATTACGATATATTGTTATTGTGGTTACATGGACATGTCTACACCGATGCAATCCGGGCGCGCGCTGGCGCGCGGTTGATCACCCAAGATATTTGTTGCACGTCATACGGACGTGTCTACACCGATGCACTCCGGGACATGCGGCCGGGCATTGTTATTATTGTTGCATCATGGACATGTCTACACCGATGCAGACTCCGGGCACGCGCCATGACGCTAACATGATTGATGCCGGCGCGAGACCCATAGTTATATTTGAGTGACGACAGGCGCGAGTCCTCGATCGACATGATCGCTGATGCGTGAATCAGAGTTTGGTTATCATACATGTCTCCCGCTTTATTTAGACTAGTATGATTTCATTTACGTGATTTTACGCTTTCACATACTTGGTACCTATCAGATCGACTCCTTCGGGGCCGCGCTCATGCCGCAGGAGTACATCGCAGAAGTGATCCTCGCCATGGATCACAAGCCAACAGATTGGGAAGCTCCGCTTCTCCGAGGCTTATTCTTTCGCATGGTTCTCGAGTCAGGTTCTGTACATCTGTGGTATGGCGGGCCCCGCCCCGCCATGGTTGTTATAAATCTTAGAGGTCTGTAGTACCACTGCAAGTGTGGTTGTAAAAAGGATTAAACTGCTCGGGTTTTATGATATATACCAAGGCAACTGCTTTTGGTCAGCCTGCTTTATGATCATATATCTTGTTTCATGTTTATGTTTTGTTTTCCGCCGTTTTCTCCGATGTCAGATCACTAGGGTGCCCGGTAGGCACCACCACGCCCGGATCGGTCGTGACAAAAGTGGTATCGTGAGCGCTAATCCTTCTGAAAGTGTCTACGCATCGCGGTTCAGTAGAGTCTTGATTATCGTGTCAGGCACCACATCTATAATCGTGAGGCTATAGGACATTTAGGATTGGTTTCATTCTTCTCATTCCGAGATCGTGCCTGTAGCCGTGTTGTAAGTTGACCCTCCGATGTATCTCGCTTTTACCGCTTATGCCTCCGCAAGGCAACCAGAGCCTGTAAAGGCAAGACAGCCGAGGGTGCTAGTGAGATACAGAGGAGTACGAGGGCGCAGCCCTGGCCCTCGAGATTATGCTTCAGACGGCGAAGTTTTCATGACGCCACCAAAGAAGTTTAGAGCCGCAGCAGCTGGTCGCCGAGACCATCAGACTGAGCCTCCACCCCACACCGGAGCAGATGAGACGGGTACAAGGAGATGGCTTGTCGCCGTGGTCGTGGCCGATATGAGGATAGGGACGCAGCAGTGCTGGCCCAAAGAGCACTAGTGGTTCACCCCGAGCAGATAGTTCGAGGCTACGGACTTTCTCGAGTCAGAGCCCGCCAGAGTTTTACGGGTCGAGGCTCGAGGATGCTCCGCAGGAGTTCATCCGCAGCTAAGCGATCATGCGAGTGATCAAGGCTTCGAGACCGAGTCGGTGGTCTTAGGTTCGTGATCGGCCGCGTGATACCGCAATGATCGTTTGATTCAAGTGGAGATGTCCCGAGAGAATGCACTTCCACCGCTTGGGGACGAAGTTCTCGGGGCATTTCTTGCACATTTCTTGCCTCCACGATTTGAGGGCACGGGCCGACGATTTATGATGCTTAGACAGAGAGGGCGACGTCGGGAGTACAACGGGAGTTTGACTCGTTGCTCAGATGTCCCCGCTTTAGTGGCAACCATGAGGATAGATTGCACCGCCACGCCACCGGCTAGATGATTACTTGACAGAGGCTTGTTCGGTGTAGCTCTTCACCAGTGCATGGACATTGCCCGCATGCGTGCTCATGCACTAGGATGCGAGGCACGGAGAGATCGACGGAATGACCGGATCGCCAGAGGCCGTGACATCGTGGTCTTTGGCGACTTTCGAGGCGATCGCCTCGCAGCAGTTAGTTTTGTACCTTCGCCAAGGCAGAGTGGTCCTCCACAACCTTCAGAGCATCCAGAGTATTCGGAGCAGGTCGGGCTCCAAAGGTTCAGTTTCATGGAAGTGCGGTGTCGCCGACGCACCACCTACCTGCTGTGGTCGATGTGGTAGACCGCATTTCGTGGAGTGTCGCGGTGTGGAGCTTGTTATTTTTGACAGCAGGCCATTTTGCGAGGAACTGTCCGACCAAGGGTAGCACGGATGTTACGACTCACCTTCAGATCGCTGGTTCATCACCTTCATAGCTTACGCGCGCATTTACGTGCCTACGATTAGAGCGGTCAGGATACGGTATATCCTTAACCCCAGAGTGTTGGTATGCTTGATATTATGATCTTATTATTGTGTGCTATGTACGGATAGCGTGGTGTTTTTGTGAGTTAGAAACACGGTTAGTTGGAAGCGGTAAGTACTGGGGCATGGTAAGTGTGAACCTTGGAATATTTCACGATCGAGACCTTAGAGATAAGGTCGCTTGAGTAAAAGATTTATTTTATGTTTGACCTTATCGAGTGCGAGTATATACGGGAGATATTTGTGTGATAAGTCCACGGGTCAGGTAAATGAATGTGGTGGCTTTCATGACGGAAATTGTAAGATTTTTCCAGATCGGGAACAAGAGCGGCGCTGTCATGGGGTCGGGTTGAGGCGACGGGTCAACCCGCAGCCCGGTTGTGCCGGGTCTTCGGTGGTCCCGCCAGGTAGGGTCACGAGGGTGTTAGGCCCCGCTTTAGGTGACCATCGATGAGTTCGTGGATATGTTCGACCGTAAGCGGTTCGCGAGGGCCGGAATGGCCTTAAAGAAGATCGAGGTTAGTAAGATGACCAAGTTCGAGGTAATGACTCCAGCTTTGAGAATCTGGCGACGATCGGCATGGCACGCCCCGAGCGACACTAGAACCTCGTGGATCGCATGCAGTTCGGTACCATTTGTCGGGTCGCCGAGTGACACTCAGAACCTCGCGCAAAGTGACAAAAGTGGTATCGCACGACGCAGTAAGGGCGAAGAGAACGCATGTTATTTCGTACTGCCGTGGCGCTGCAACTTGTTAGAGGAACTTTATCGTTATCCGACTTGAGAAGGAACATTCGGGACGAATATTTCTAAGGAGGGGAGAATGTTATACCCCGTATTTCCAGGGTATGTATGTGAGGACGAACGTACGAGAATACGACATTGAAATTGGAAAGGAAGAAAGAGGTGATTTTTTCCACGGAAAAGTTTCCGCTTTGTGAAGGAAAAGGTTCGTTAACGCGAATCGATTCTGATTTGGTATTCTGACTTCGGAATATTAGAGAATTATGGAATTTTATTTTCGAAATGGTCACTGGGCCCACTATGAGAAATTTACGATTTTGTGGGCCCACTTTGTTTTCGAGATTTTGGCCATTGTGAATATTTTCGGAAGATGAAATATTTTGACGAGCAGAGGGCGACACGCGTCACCCCCTGGTGGCTTGGCCGAATATTATTTGTGCACAACACCCGACAGAGTCGCTTTTCGACTAAACGCTTTACACAAATTATGGCGGAAAATTCCGCCATGTCGCTTAGTATTTTTATGGATTTTTCCGAGCGACGAACATTTTTGGACTAACGGAGGGTGACGCTTGTCACCTCATCGACGGCTTTGAGAGGCCACGCCAGGAGGTTTCGAGGCCCTTTTCACGGGTCTTTGTTTGGCGAGGTTTTAAGGCGAGTAGGTTAGGGTGCACTTGGCCAATCTTGCCATCCACTTGCCCCCACATGGCTTGATCTTGTCCGCTGGTGTCCCTATAAATACCCCTTTGTGATGAACTTATTCATCCATTCCTCACTTTGTCTAAGCCTTGAAAACTCTCCCCTTTGTGTTGTTCTCGCCCAAAGCCTCTCCTTCCCTTTGAGTGCCTTGTGGCCGAGAGGTACCCTCCCCTCGTAGTATTTCAGCCGAGGGTACCCTCCCCTTGCCTTGTTGTTCTCAGATAATACCCCTCCTCGTGGTATTGAAATACTTCTCCAAGTATTGTTATAATGCCCAAAATACCTTAGCCTTTACCTTGTAGTATTCCAAAAGTTACCTCTATACGTAGAGTCTTGAATACTACCTTTTGTCCTTTTAGTCTCAAACCAAAACCCCAAGGAAATCTTCATAGAGTCAAGTATTTAAGTAAGTTGGTTGAACTTCTGGGTTGTTTGGAGCACTGAGCAGAGCTAAACCTTGCTCATGATCGACTTTTATCTCTGATAATTTTGGGCTTATCGAGGTAAATATTCTTGTCCCTTATTGTAATTGGAAATTACATATTGTAGGATTATATAGTCGAGGTATACTATATATGAACTAAGCTTAGCTTTCATGGCAATGTCTTTGACTTAAGCCCGAAAATAAAGAAGAGAATCGAATCAGAATTACATAGTATCGTATTTAAGAGACTTGTGGTATTATCAGATAGTAGAATCAGATACGCCCGTTAGATGATAAACCCCCGGTTGGCTTGGTAGCCGCCTACCGATAGAGAGAGATTTACGCATGCGGGGGAGGTGCCGAATTTTCTCAGAATATGGAACCGCAAGTGTTGGGTTGATAGACGCCGCGGCCTTATGCGGAAGATTACGCAGTAGCGATTCTACTTGAAGAGTGGAAAAGGCTAGCCGTTACGATCGTGGAGCATTTTGCTTATCGTCGATAATCGCCGCGAGGTATGTGAACCTCTTCCTATCCTTCTAGCATGCTTTGTAAACTATGTAGTACGGCAGACGATACGTGCTAAATGAGTTGGTTGGTTTAAAACATGTGTGTTATAATAGCTTTATGGGAAGTTAGTTATAACGACTTCATGTAGGTAAAAGATTGGTTTATTGATTGTAGAAGTTAAGAGACTTGATCTTGAAAGATAAGAGACTTAACTTGTTTTACTTGTAATTAACATTTTGTTAAAAGTGTTGTGAAACCTCATTCGCGAGTAATGAGTACTGGTTTTAAAAAGAATAATGTTTTATTGATTTCGAAACGAGAATAAGTTTAACAAACCACAAAGAAGTCAGCTAATAAAGGAAAGTGTATCGACAAATAACAAATTGTTATTAAAACCAAGAGAAACCTCCATCCGCATATAAGCTAAGATAAGACAAAATTGTATTACATTTCCTAGATCATGGTCATTGAATAAGATTGTTGTAAACAAGAATAAACGGCTCACGACAAGACATATGTTACTCAATTATTTTAAAAGAGATTAAGACTACGAGTTATGAAACCTTTCTAAAATGAGAAACTCGAGCATTTGAAATTAGGCAACTTGAACGCTTGGAAAATAATGTTGTTACTTGATTTTACAAAGGGAAGTATTTTGGTTTACTTAAAAAGATAGTCACTCTATTTTACGCTACGTATTATGTGACTTTTATGAAAGAAACGGATCCTTTAAAAGAGTTAACGACATAGTACTTTGTGGTTAAAACCCGCACTTTGATACGAAATGGAAGTACTCGAGTCGTGTGTAACTTGCCTATGCTTGTTGTTGTGTAACTCGCCTACGCTTGTTGTGGATAGCCTTTGTTGTGCGTGTTGATATCGTGTGACTTCGGGAAAGAGTGGATCTTTTATAAAAGTCTAGAAGTATGGTAATTTGCTCGAGCTTGTTTGTGATAGCCGTCAGGCGGTATATCGTTGTTGACGCTACATGGACATGTCTACACCGACGCAGACCCGGTACGGCCACGCGCGTGGTCGACACCGATATATTGTTATCGTGGTTACATGGATACGCCTACACCGGCGCACTCGGGGCGCGTGGCTACGCGCGGGTTGATCACCCAAGATATTGTTGGCACGTCACACGGACGGCCTACACCGGCGCAGACTCGGGACACGCGGCTACGGGTATTGTTATTATTGCTGCATCACGATACGCCTACACCGATGCAAAATTCCGGCACGCGCCACGACGAACATGATTGACGCCAGGCGCGAGACCCATAGTTATATTTGAGCGATGACTGAGGCGCGAGTCCTCGATCGACATGATCGCTTATGTGCGAATCAGAGTTTGGTTATCATACATGTCTCCCGCTTATTTAGACTAGTATGATTTCATTTATGATTTTACGCTTCACATACTTGGTACTGTTAATCGACTCCTTCGTGGCCGCTCACGCCGCAGTAGAGTACATCGTAGTGGATCCTCGCCATAGGATCACGCCAACAGATTGGGAAGCTCCGCTTTCTCCGAGGCTTATTCTTGCACGTGTTCCTCGAGTTGTAGTTCTTGTACATTCGTGGTACGGCGGCCCCGTCCCACACGGTTGTTATAAATCTTAGAGGTCTGTAGTATCGCCAAGTGTGGTTGTAAAAGGATTAAACTGCTCGGGTTTTACGATATATACCGAAGGCAACTGTTTTTGGTTGGCCTGTTTTATGATCATATATCTTGTTTCAAGTTTATGTTTTGTTTTCCGCTGGTTTTCTCTGATGTTGTATCACTAGGGTGCCCGGGGTAAGGCATCAGTCACGGGCCCGGGATCGGGTCGTGACATGAGACTTGACTTATAAATGACTTGATAGGAAATATTAAGGACTTGGCTCAGGTTAAATAAATGGGAAGCCGCTTATGAGAAATGGGTATTTGGTCTTTAAAAGGAACTTGATTTCTAAAAGAAAAGAGACTTGAGGAATCAAGAGTTTTGGTTTAAAAGAGAGACATGGTTTTGTCTTAAATTGGTTTAAAACATAAAGTGTTATAACAGCTTTATGGGAAGTTAGTTATAACGACTTTATGAAAGCAAAAGAATGGTTTTATCATTGGTTTTAAAATGGTAACTTGATTTAAGTATAAGTTACTTGTTTTGAAAAGAGTAAGTATTCGAGTTTTAAAGAGTATACTTGATGTTGTTTTAAAAGGAAGGCACTTGGTTTAAAAAGTATGTAGTACTTGATTTTAAAAGCCTTGTAAAGTTTTTTACGAAAGTAAAGTAATTTGGTTTGAAAAGGAAATGTGTTTTGATACTACGAGTATTAGTATCTTTACGTAAAAAGAGGTCTTTGAAAGAATGAAAGTAGGTATTATTTTAGGTTTGAACCCGCATTGTTGACATAAAATGAAAGTAATTCGAGTTGTGTGTAACTTGCCTATGATTGCGTGTGATAGCCTTGTCGTGCTAGTATTGTATTTCTATACCACCGCATCTCTCAATGGAGGGTCATTGATTTGTTATGATCTTACTCGATGTACCGGCAGCGATGAGCATTCCACGCACGCTTCATGGTTATTATTCCATGGACTAGCTTCCATGAGGTTTTACCGATTCGGCTTGGTATCCGTAGTTGGCTCGATTGCTTGCCCAAGTCGTGGTTGTTTCGGCTTGGTATCCGTAGTTAGCCTTCAGATTTGCCCCGCTTAGTTTTGTGGACGAAGTCTCGTGATTCCGACTTGGTATTCGTAGTTAGTCTTCGATTGCCCCGCCAAACACGCGGGCGCAGCTTGTATCCGGTAGTTGGCTGATTTGCCCGGGTCGCCTTCGTGGTTTGGTTACATAGTATTGTTAGTACGCTTGGTATCCGTAGTTGGCTTTCGATTGCCCGCTAGTTAGTTGACGACGCGCTGGTATCCGGTAGTTAGCCTTCAGACTTGCCTGCAGACGGCTTTTTATAACACAGTGGGACCGTGTTCATGCGTACTTCGTGTTGTTATATCATAGACTTCCTGGTGAGGAAGGTATTCCACTGACACGATTGATGCTGGGCGAGACCCATAGTTATAATCGAGTAATGATTTGAGGCGCCACCCTCGACTGACGTGATCGCATATTACATGATCGTAGTTTGCTATCATATATGTCTCCGCTTTATATAGACTACTATGATTTCATTTACGCATTTTTCGCCACATACTTGGTACCGTTGCATCGACCTCCTTCGGGGCCGCGCTCATGCCGCAGTAGGGTACATCGGCCAGGATCCTCGCCGTAGGATCACGCCAAAGATTGGGAAGCTCCGCTTCTCCGAGGCTTATCTTTCGCATAGTCCTCGCCGGTAGTTACTTGTACATTCTGGGTATGGCGTGGCCCGCCCCGCCATAGTTATGGTTACATTCTGTGAGGTCAGTAGTAATCGCTGGGCGTAGCTTGTAAAAGGATTTAATCAGTCTGTGTTGATATATATATGTATATATTCGTGAAGGCGCACCGCTTTGGTTAGCTTGTTTCATACTTTATGTCTCGCTTCATGTTTAAGTTTTTATTTCACTGATTTTCTCTCGATGTCAGATGTTATACCACGTATTTCCGTGGTATGTACGCCAGGACGACGAGAAATTTGAGCCTTAAAGTTAGGCAAGGTTCGAAATTGTACATATCTACCAAAAGGAGTCGTTTTTCGACGAAACGTTTCCACAGCTTACGTTGGGAAAATTCCGGCTATGTCATTTATATTTTTTGCGGATTTTTCCAGAGACTAAACATTTTGGACCAACGGAGGCGACACGTGTCACCCTCACATCGACGGGAGAAGTGGACGCAAAGGCATCAATGGCACATTTTTTGTGTTGATTCTCAGTAAGGCGGTTAGGTAGGATATTTTGGTGGTAGATGGATAAGGTGCACTTGGCTTGATCTTGGCCTTACACTTGCCTAACACTGACGGATCTCGCCATCGGTTGGCCATTCCTCGACCTATAAATACCTCTCTAAGTTGAAGAGCTATTTCATCCAAACTTGAGCAATCTATCTAAGTCTCAAAATACTCCTCCTCTGTTCTTTCGCCCACCACACCCCTCCCCTTCGGTAGGCCCCTGGCCGAAAGTATCCCCTCCCTTTGTAGTGGTTAGCCGTAGGTACCCCTAGCCTAGTTGTCTTCATATAATACCCCCCTTTTTGTGGTATAGAAATACTCTCCAAGTATTGTTATAATGCCCAAATACTTTAGCCAAATACCTTGTAGTACTTTCCAAAGTACCCTTTATACGAAAAGTCTTAAAATACTATTATACTTTCCTTTAGCCACTAAACTAAACCTCAAGGAAAACCTTCATAGTCGGTTGAAGTGTTTAATAGAAGGCGCAGAGAACTTACTGGGTTGTTGGAGCGATCGAGCACTCGGAGTAGGAGCTAAACATTGCTCAGGAGCGACTTTATACTTGGATAATTTTGGGCATCGAGGTAAATACTACTGTCCTTCTAGTGTAATTGGAAATTACATACTGTAGTAGTACAGAAATGAATATAAGATTCATAGAAGAGAATTGAATCAGAATAAAGGATATTACAGAAAAGACTTGAATCAAATCACTTTAAGAAATAAGTAGGTTAAACTGCATTACATAGATCGTATATACAGAGACCGATAACCTTTATTGGTCGAATGTTCTCGCAAGTAGTACGGGCTACTTAGAAGGTGGACCGTTAGCGGGTTATAGCTGGAGCGCTTTTGCTTATAGTCGATAAATCGTCGCGGTATGTGATTCTTCCTATACTCTCGAGCATGATATTTTAAATGAAGATATATATAGTACGACAAATGTCTTTTGACTTAAGCTCGAATAATTTATAGTACCAGACGACGTGTGCTACTTGAACGTAGTTGTACGGCAATGTCTTTTGACTTAAGCCTGAAAACTAAGAATCTTGAAGTATTTCAAAAGAGTTAAGAAACCATTTTTGAAGGAAGAGTAACACTTGGTTTTTAAAAGGTTTTAAAAAGAGTTATACTAGCTTTATGGGGAGTTAGGTATAACGTCTTAAGTGAGGTAAAGAAAATGGTTTACTAATTTTAGAAGTTAAGAGACTTGATCTTATAAGATAAGAGACTTAACTTAAGTGAATTAATATAAGTTTTGTGTGAAACCTCATTCGTGAGTAATGAGTATGTGGTTTTTAAAAGGAATAATGTTTTACTGATTTTGAAAATCAGAATGTGTATCGACAAACCACTGCAGCGTTAATAAAGGAAAATGTATTGAATAATGAAGTATTAAAACCAGTAGAAACCTCCATCTGCATAAGCTAGACGAGACAAAATGATATACATTTTCTAGATCATGGTCGCTTAATAAGATTGATTATGAACAAGAATAACCTATGCCTATGGTATATGTTACTCAATTGTTTTAAAAAGAGATTAAGACATTGAACTATGAAACTTTCTAAAAAGAGACTCATGTAATTGAAATTAGGCAACCGGAACTTTAGGAAAGAAGGGCATCAGGTTGTCTTAAAATGGTTTAAAACATAAAGTGTTATAAATGCTTTATGGGAAGTCAAGTTATAACGACTTTATGAAAACAAAAGAAGGGTTTTATCATTGGTTTTAATGCGGTAACTTGACTTAAAAAGATAAGCGCTTTTGGTCTAAAAAGAAGGTACGGTATCGCCTTAATTGGGTTTTAAAAGGAAATTATGGAAGTTGTTTTGGTTTACTTAAAAGATATAAGTCACACATTTTTATATACAACGGTATCGTGTGACTTTATAAAAGGAATGAATCTCTTAAAAGGAATTTAACGACGAGTACTTTAGGGTTAAAATCCGACTTTGACATAAAATGAAAGTACTGAGTCAGGTATAACTCGCCCACGCTGTTGTTATGAAACTTGACTATGTTACGCGGTGATAGCCTTGTTGTAAGTAATCGTGGTTCTACTCGATCATCGGTTCACGGGATGAACCGGAATGTATTTCATTCGACTATCGGTTCATCCGAATGTATTTCACTCGACCACCGGCTCATCCGGAATGTATTTCACTCGACCACGGCTCATCGTAGAATGTATTTCACTCGACCACCGTTCATCCGAATGTATTTCATCGACCACCGGCTCATGGGATGAACCGAATGTATCCTACACGCTTTACTATCGGGTCCATAAGACGGGTCGAGACATGTTATACGATCACATGATTTGTACCTAGATCGCCAGCTGAGAAAGAAGTTCCACGCACGGCGGATGACTTTGAGGCGCGAGTCCGACTGACATAATCGCTTATGTCGTGAATCGTAGTTTGGTTATCATACATGTCTCTCGCTTTATATAGACTATTATGATTTCATTTACGTGATTTTACGCTTCACATACTTGGTACTTGTCGCATCGACTTCGGGGGCCGCTCACGCCGCAGTGTATACACCTACCGCCGATCCCCGCTAGGATCTCATTTCTTTCGGGAAGCTCCGCCTTCTGAGGCTTATCTTTGTATGCTTCCGAGTCCGTGGGTCCTTGTACATTCGTGGTACGGCGGGCCCCGTCCCGGCCATAGTTGTTGTATAAATCTTAGAGGTCAGAGCACCGTGCAGAGTTGTAAGGATTATAATCGCTCAAATGTTTATATATATATATGTCGAAAGGCAACCGCTTTGGTTGGCCTATTTTCTTTCATCTTAATCCATGTCTATTTTACATGTTTAAGTTTTATTTCCGCTGGTTTTCTCGATGTCGTATCACCAGGGTGCCCGGTAGACATCACCACGGCCCGGTTCGGTCGCGATAAAAGTGGTATCGTGAGCAGCTTAGTCCTCTGAAAGTGTCTATGCACTGTCTAGTAGTCTTGATTATCGGTGTGTCAGGCACCACATCTATAATCGGAGGCTATAGGACATTTAGGATTGGTTTCATTCTTCTCATTTTGAGATCGTGCCTGTAGAGCCGTGGATAAGTCGGACCCTCCGACGATTCCTTTCCTTTACCGCTTACGCCTCCGCTGCAGTGCAACCTGCAGCCTGATGGGCAAGGCAAAGGGAGTCGTTAGTGAGATACAGAGAGTACGAGTGGCGAGGCCCTGGCCAAGACTGAGACAAAGCTTCCAACGGGCGGGTTTCGCGACGCCAAAGACAAGAGAGCTTAGAGTCGCAAGAAATGGGCCGAGACTACAAGACTGAGCCTCTCAGAACGACCTGCTCCGGCCCCACATCGGTGCCTTACCCCGGCACCCTAGTGATACAACATCGAGAAAACCGGAAAATAAAACATGAGTCATGAAACAAGAGATATAATAATAAACAGCCAACCAAAACGGTTGCCTTCAAGATATACATAAAACTCAATGCTTTAACTTTACAACCCCGCCTACAACAAGATTATGCACTTAAGATTTACAACGACTATGACGACAGTGGCCCCGCCATACCCCGAATGTACAAGAACCTACAACTCAGTGGAACATATACCAAAAGATAAGCTCCAAGAAACGGAGCTTCCCAATACGTCAATCGTGATCCTAAGAGCGGATCCACGACTGACGCATTCTACCGCTGCGATGAACGCAGCCCCGAAGGAGGTCAAGATAACAGTAAAGTATGTGAAATCAGAAAATATCAGAATGAAATCATACTAGTCTATATAGCAGAGACATGATGATAACCAAACTAAGGCTCACAACATAAAAGCAAATATATCCCGTGACTCACGCCTCAAGTCATCACTCAAATATAACTATGGGTCTCACGCCCACAACATCAATCATGTTCAGATCACGGCCGCATGCCCCGACTCGTGACGGTGCAGACATGTCCATGATGCAACAATAATACCAATGCCCCATGGCCACATGCCCCTAATTTACCTGCAGAGACACGCCCATGTGACATCAACAATAATATACTGGGTGATCAACTCGCGCACGCCACATGCCCCGAATTCTACCTCGTAGACATGTCCATGTAACCACAATAACAATATATCGTAATCAACCCGACCGCACGGCCGCATGCCCCTAATTCGCAGATTTGCAGACACGCCCATGTGACATCAACAACAAGATAAGAATCAAAATGGAAACATACCCGTGGAATTCTCCATTACCGCCAAAGACGCCCAAGTAAGTTCTCAACAAGTCGACCGCCTCATCGAGACGCAGAACACGTAAATACCACATTTGCACAACAAAGGCTATCATCACAAGCATAGGCAAGTTTCACAACAACAAGCATAGGCAAGTTTCACAACAACAAGCATGCAAGTTTCACACAACTCAAAGTACTTTCATTTTACGCCAAAGTCCGTTTTTAACCCCAAAGTACTACATACGTTAAGTTCTTTTAAAAGAGATCCATTACTTTTATAAAAGTCACCCGATACCCGTAGTATTAGAATGACCAACCCACCTTCCTTTTCAAAATCAAGTAACAACATTCTTTCCTAAGTTCCAGCTTTGCCTAGTTTCAATTACTCAAGCTTCTCATTTTCAAATGGTTTCATAGTTCCCAAACTTAATCACTGATTCCTTTAGAACAATCGAGTAACATATGTCATATATGTGAGTAGTTTATTCTGTTTATAACGATCTTATTACAAAGAAATCATGATCTAGAAAATGTAATATCATTTTGTCTCATCTTAGCTTCTATGCATTGAGGTTTCTACCGGTTTTAATACAACACATCATTATTCAATACATTTTCCTTTATTAACGCCGCAGCTGTCCTGTCGATACACACTCGATTCCCAAATCAAGAAACATTATCCCTTTAAAACCAAGTACTCATTACTCACGAATGAGGTTTCACACAAACATCCACATTAAAACAAATAAGTTAAGTCTCTTATCTTATAAGATCAAGTCTCTTAACTTCTAACATCAGTAAACCATTTTCACTTACATAAGGTCGTTATAACTAACTTCCCATAACTAACCGGACGTGTACAATTCTACACAAGTCTACTGCAATACAGTCCTATGTAAATACAGTTCAATTCAGTTCTTTATTCTTCAGGCTTAAGTCAAAAGACATTGCCGAATACTAAGTATAGTTCCATATATAGTATACTTCAACTATATATTCTAACAAACATGTAATTTCCAATTACAATAGAGGGACAAGATAATTACCTCGATAAACCCAAAATTATCCAAGTTATAATGTCGATCCTGAGCAAGGTTTAGCTCCACTCCGTGCGCTCCAAACCACTCCAAACAACCCTTAGAAGTTCTAACCAACTTCTACTCAAATAATTCATCCAACTATGAAGATTTCCTTAGGGTTTCGGTTTGAGACTAAAAGGACAAAAGGTAGTATTTCCGGACTCTACGTAAAGAGGTATCTTTGGAATACTACAAGGTACAAGGCTAAGGTATTTTGGGCATTATAACAATACTAGGGGAGTATTTCTATACCACAACAAGGGGTATTATACTAAAACAACTAGCAGTGTGGTACCCCACGGCCAAGGCACCACAAAGGGGATGAGGAGGCCTCGCCAAGACTCTCAAAAGAGGGGGATGAGTTGACGAACTCAACACTAGAGTGAGGGAGGGATTGTAGGCTTGAAGGTTTCATTTGTGGACGAAGAGTTCATCAACATAAGTGGTATTTATAGCAAACCAAAGTGCCAACCAATGGCCAAGATCAAGCCATGTGCAAGGCAAGTGTAAGGCCAAGATCAAGCCAAGTGCACCCTAAACCCTACTCCACAAAACACTCCACAAAACAATGCACCAAACAAGGCCAAAACAAGGCACAAAACAAGTGATAAGACGCCCCTCGCTTACCTAAACCGCCACTGAGGTGACAAGGTCACCCTCTCGCTGGCCCAAAGATGTTCCGCCGCCTAAAAATCTGCAAAAATACAAAACGACATAGTCGGAATTTTCCTCGCAAGTTATGCAAAACGCTTCAAAAACGACTTAATCTGTCGCGCACAAAGGTAAATTCGCCAAGCGGTGCCACGGGGTGACACGTGTCGCCCCGATTCGCCTGCATATTTCGCCTTCCAAAATATCCAAAATGCCGAAATCTCAAAACAAAGCGCTCTACAAAACCAGAATTTCTCCCGTGGCCCCACGTGACCATTTCCAAAATAAAATCTCAAAATTCTAATATAATCTATGAAGTCCAATACCAAACTGGGAATCCAATTCCCATTAACGAACCTTTTCTTCACAAATAACCTAAACTTTTCCGCTAAAAACTCACATCTTTCTTTCTTTTCAAAATTTCTCGCACTCTCGTGACGCACGCCCTCACATACATACCCCGCAACTACGGGGTATAACATTCTCCTCCTTAGAAACATTCGTCCCGAATGTTCCTTCTCAAGTCGAATAACGATAAAGTTCCTCTAACAAGCTGCCAACGCCACACTGCCACGAAATAACATACGCCCTCTTCTTTCCTTACTCGCCGTGCCCTTCTCGAACGCTTGAACTCTCCCAAAGACGCACTCATACTTCACCATTACTTGCCTCAAAATCTGAGTCACTACCTCCAAACTTGGTCATCTTACTAACCTCAAACTTCCTTAAGGCCATTCCTGGCCTTTACGAACCGCTTCGTCGAACGCGCCCACGAACTCATACGATGATCATACAAACTTGGGCCTAGCATCCTCGTGACTACCACCAAGTGACCACCTAACCGACTCCCACCCCAAACCGGGTTACGGGTTGACCCGCAAATGGTCCTCAACCCGACCTCAACAAGGCAAACTCTGCTCCCGATCCGGAACAATCTTACTAATTCACATCATGAAAGCTACCACTTCCATCTCCCACTACCCACGGACTTATCACACAAATAAATCCCACGTATACCACTACTCTGATAAGGGTCAAAATATAAATCTTAACTCAAGACGACCTTACCCCTAAGGTCTCAGTCGTGACATAGTCTAAGGTTCACACTTACCATGCCCCCATACGTATCCTCCCAACTAAGCATGCTTTCTAACTCACAATTAACACAACGCTATTCGTACATAGCACATAATAATGAGACCATCATAACAAGCATACCAAAACTCTAGAGGGTTAAGGATATACCCAGCTACCGCTCCACTCTAATCATAAATCACTCGCAGGCTTATAACCGTAGGCGCGGCGAACCACCCATCGATCCAGAGGGTCGAGTCGTAACATCCGTATACCTTGGTCCGACAAGCCGCAAATGGCCCCGCCGCCGCAAAATAACAAGCTCCCCGCACCACGACACTTCAAATGCGGCCTACCACATCGACCACACCGAGGTAGGGGTGACCGTGATCCGCCAACACTTTACTTCCCCGAAACTCGAACCTCGAGCCCTCGACCGCCTCAAGACGGAGGACCACTCATGCGCGGGGTACAAAACTAGTTCAAGGCCGAGGCGGTCCGCCTCGAAAGTCGCCAAAAGACTCGATGTCCCGCCTCTTCTCGCTGATCCAGTCATTCCGCCGACCTCTCCGCACTCACATCCTAGCGCATGAGCTCGCACGCGGCAATGTCCATGCCCTAACAAGAGCTACACCAACAAGCCTCGTTAAGTAATCATCTAATCCGGTGACGAGCGGTGCACTCTATCCTCCATGGTTGCCACTAAAGCGGGACATACCGAGCCAACGAGTCAAACTCCACGCTGTACTCTCGAATCACGCCTCTCGCCTCAAAGATCATAAACTTTACCAGGCCCTCCTCATCCGCGAGGCAAGAAGTGAGTGAGGAATGCCTCAGAACTCGCCCCATACTGGGAAGCGCATGCTCTCCCGGACAACTCCCACGAATCAAACCAATGATCATGGTATCGCTACCGATGCGCACCTAAGACCACCGACTCGGTCTCCAAGCTCGATCACTCATGATCCGTCAGAATCGCGATGAACTCACGCGGATCATCCTCGTGCCTCACCCATAAAACTCGCGCTACACTCGTGAAGTCCTGTGAGCCTCAAACTATCCGCCGGGGTGAACCATCGTGCATCGAATCGAATCGCCGTGATCCAAATTTATCCTCATATCTCGCCACGACTCGCCAAGAATCGGGCCATCTCCTTGTAACCCATCTCTCCGCCCCTGCATCGTGGACCTGAGGCTCGTGTATCGCGTCTCGCAGCCATTGCCGCGCTCTAACCTCTGCTGGGCCTGGCGGCGCCACAAAACCCGCCGCTCAAGCACAACCTCGTGCATCGCTCGCGCTCGCACTTCTCTCAGATCTCACTAGCAAGCACTGGCCGCCTTGCCCTCTGGCTCGTTGCTTTGCGGGAGGCATAATCGGTAAAAACGAGATACGCTGAGGGGTCCAACTTACAACACCTCTAAGGCACGATCTCGTAATGAGAAGAATGGAAACTAATCCTAAATGTCCTATAGCCTCCTCGATTATAGACGTAGTACAACACACCGATAATCAAGACTCTACTAGACACGGTTCTGTAGACACTTTCCGAGGATTAATCGCCTGATACCACTTTTTGTAACGACTGCCTGGCCCAAGCATCGTGCCTTACCCGGCACCCTAGTGATACAACATCGTAGAAAACCAAATGGAAAATAAAATACGAGTCATGAAACAAGAGATATAATAATAAACAAAGCAACTAAAACGCTGCTCTCAAAAGATATACATAAAACTCCGAATAGCTTTAACTTTACAACCCCGCCTACAACAAAGATTTTGCACTTAAGATTTACAACGACTATGACGGACAGGCCCCGCCATACCCCAATGTACAAGAACCTACAACTCAGGAACACATACTAAAAGATAAGCTCAAGAAACGAGCTTCCCAATACGAATCGTGATCCTAAGAGCGGATCCACGCATCGATGCATTCTACCGCGCAGATGAACGCAGCCAAGGAGGTCAAGACAACAGTACCAAGTATGTGAAATCGTAAAAATATCAGAATGAAATCATACTAGCCTATATAAAGCAGAGACATGTATGATAACCAAACTACAAGCCACAACATAAAAGCAATATATCCAATGTGACTCACGCCTCAAGTCATCACTCAAATATAACTACGGGTCTCACGCCCACAACATCAATCATGTTCAGATCACGGCCGCATGCCCCGACTCGTGACTTGCAGACATGTCCACGATGCAACAATAATACCAATGCCCCACGGCCACATGCCCCGAATCTACCCTGCAGACACGCCCATGTGACATCAACAATAATATATCGGTGATCAACCCGCCGCACGGCCACATGCCCCTGCACTTACCTCTGCAGACATGTTCATGTAACCACAATAACAATATATCGTAATCAACCCGACCGCACGGGTCGCATGCCCCTGACTCAGACGGCAGATACGCCCACGTGACATCAACAACAAGACAAAGAATCAAAATGGAAACATACCCGTGGAATTCTCCATTATCGCCAAAGACATCCAAGTAAGTTCTCAATAAGTCGACCTACCTCTATCGAGACGCAGAATACGTAAATACCACATTTGCACAACAAAGGCTATCATCACAAGATAGGCAAGTTTCACAACAAGCATAAAGTTTCACAACAACAAGCATAGGCAAGTTTCACAACAACAAGCATAGGCAAGTTTCACACAACTCAAAGTACTTTCATTTTACGCCAAAGTCCGGTTTTTAACCCCAAAGTACTACATACGTTAAGTTCTTTAAAAGAGATCCATTACTTTATAAAAGTCACCCGATACCCGTAGTATTAGAATGACCAACCCACCTTCCTTTTCAAAATCAAGTAACAACATTCTTTCCTAAGTTTCAGCTTTGCCTAGTTTCAATTACTCAAGCTTCTCATTTTCAAATGGTTTCATAGTTCCCAAACTTAATCACTGATTCCTTTTAGAACAATCGAGTAACATATGTCATATATGCGAGTAGTTTATTCTTGTTTATAACGATCTTATTACAAATAGCGATCTAGAAAATGTAATATCATTTTGTCTCATCTTAGCTTCTAGATGGAGGTTTCTACCGGTTTTAATACAACACATCATTATTCAATACATTTTCCTTTATTAACGCCGCAGTTGGTCCTGTCGATACACATTCTGATTCTCAAATCAAGAAACATTATCCCTTTAAAAACCAAGTACTCATTACTCAAGAATGAGGTTTCACACAAACCTCCACATTAAAACAAATAAGTTAAGTCTCTTATCTTATAAGATCAAGTCTCTTAACATCTAACATCAGTAAACCATTTTCACTACATAAGGTCGTTATAACTAACTTCCCATAAAGCTATTATAACACCCTATGTTTTAAACCAACCAAATCACTTAGCACACGACGCTCACCGCACTACATAGTTCACAACAATCATGCTAGAAAAGATAGGAAGAGGTTCACATACCTCGCGACGATTTATCCAATAAGCAAAATGCTCCAAGTACTACAACCTTGCTAGCCCTTTCCACTCCTCGAGTAATACACTACTCTTAGTACTTTCACCCATAAAGGTCGCAAACGCCTATTAACCCCAAAACACAAGTTTCTATCTTTCTATAGAAAATTGCAAAGACTCTCCCCGCAAGCAACAGAAATCTCCTCTCTATCGAGGCCGGCCACCAAGCCAACCAGTGGGTTTACACGCCTAACCTGACGTGTACAATTCTACACAAGTCTCATCGCAATACACCCCATGTAAATACAGTTCATTTCTTTATTCTTCAGCTTAAGTCAAAAGACATCACGAATACTAAGTATAGTTCCATATATAGTATACTTCAACTATATATTCTAACAAACATGTAATTTCCAATTACAATAGAGGGACAAGATAATTACCTCGATAAGCCCAAAATTATCCAAGTTATAATGTCGATCCCGAGTAAGGTTTAGCTCCACTGCGCCCAAACCACTCCAAACAACCCTTAGAAGTTCTAACTAACTTCTACTCAAATACTTCAACCAACTATGAAGATTTCCTTAGGTTTTGCCGAGACTAAAAAGGACAAAAGGTAGTATTTCCGACTCTACGTGAAAGAGGTATCTTTGGAATACTACAAGGTACAAGGCCAAGGTATTTTGGGCATTATAACAATACTAGGAGTATTTCTATACCACAACAAGGGTATTATACGAAACAACTAGCAGTGGGTACCCTACGCCAAGGCACCACAAAGTGGAGGGAGGAGGCCTCGGCCAAGACTCTCAAAAGAGGGGGATGAGTTGGACGAACTCAACACTCAGAGGAGGAGGGATTTTAGGCTTGAAGGTTTCATTTGTGGATGAAAGAGTTCATCAACATAAGGGGGTATTTATAAGAAAACCAAAGGCCAACCAATGGCCAAGATCAAGCCATGTGCAAGGCAAGTGTAAGGCCAAGATCAAGCCAAGTGCACCCTAAACCCTACTCCACAAAACACTCCACAAACAATGCACCAAACAAGGCCAAAACAAGGCACAAAGTGGAGAAGACGCCCTCGCTTACCCAAACCACACTGAGGTGACAAGGTCACCCTCTCGCTGCCCAAAGATGTTCCGCGTCGAAAAATCCGCAAAAATACAAAACGACATAGTCGAATTTTCCTCGCAAGTTATGCAAAACGCTTCGTCACGAAAAACGACTTAATCGCGCCGCGCAAAGGTACCCGCCAGGTGCCATGGGGTGACACGTGTCGCCCGATTCGCTGTAATATTTCATCTTCCAAAATATCCAAAATGCCTGAAATCTCAAAACAAAGCGGGCTCCTACAAAATCAGAATTTCTCCCGTGGGCCCCACGTGACCATTTCCAAAATAAAATCTCAAAATTCTAATATAATCTATGAAGTCCAAATACCAAACTGGGAATCCACCCCATTAACGAACCTTTTTCTTCACAAATAACCGAAACTTTTCCGAAAACTCACATCTTTCTTTCTTTTCAAAATTTCGCCAGACTCAGACGCACGTCTCACATACATACCCGCAACTACGGGTATAACACCTCCACCACACCGGAGCAGATGAGATGGTACGGAGATGGTCGCCATCGCCGCGGTCGCGGGCGATATGTAAGATAGCCGACGCAGCTAGCCACCCCCAAGAGAACCCGTAGTTCACCCCTTGCGCATGCTTGAGACTACGGGATTTTCTCGAGGTGTAACCCACCGAGTTTTACGGTCGAGGCCTCGAGGATGATCCGCAGGAGTTCATCCGGCAGCTATGCCGGCCGCGAGTGATCAAGGCATCTGATACCGAGTCGGTGGTCCTAGGTTCGCATCGGCGCGTGATACCGCAGTCTGATCGTTTGATTCGCGAGTCATTCCGGAGAGAATGCACTTCCTATATACGACGAAGTTCTCAAAGGCATTTCTGCACACTTTTGCCTCCACTGCATTTGCAGGGCTCGGCCGATGCATTTTTGACGTTAAGGCGTGATCGCGGATCGCTAGAGAGTAAATGTGAGTTCGACTCGTTAGCTCTGTGATGTCCCCGCCAGAGTAGCCGAGCATGGAGGATGAGTACACCGCTACGCCACCGGCTAGATGATTACTCGCGAGGTCAGACGGTGTAGTTCTTCAACCGGCACGATATCGCCCGCATGAAAGCTCATGCATCAGGATGCGAGGCACTGAGAGGTCGAATTTAAACGACCGAGATCACAGAAGAGGCTGTGACACAGGGGTCCTTGTAACTTTCGAGGCGGACCGCCAAAGAAAAAGTTAGTTACGTACCTCCGCCAAGTGGTCCTCCACGCCAGACGTCGGTAACCACTCCAGTGGCTTCGATTCATGGTATACGCGAGTGCTAGCCGCCAGGATTCATGTCCCCTCGTGCACGATGTGGCAACATCATCCCGGAATGTCGCCTTTTATCAGCGCTTGTTTCACTGCGCCACCGTGGCCATGCGACGAGAGATCGTGGCTTATAGAGAGGTACCGCAACTACAGCCTTACCGGACACGCGTGTTCATCGCTTCTATACGCATGCACCAGGCGTGCCTAAGGATTGTGAGTAGAGCGCAGTTCAGTATATCCTAACCTCTGTAGACTTGTATGTTTTAAATGTTACGATAATGTGTTAAGTTGTTACGTGCTCGGTAGCTTTGTGCTAAAATGAGATTTAGAAACCCGGCAGTGAAAAAGTGGTAAGCTGGGGTAAGAAAATGATGAACCTTAGAATATTACGCTGAGACCTTAGATGCGCCGCTCGAGTACAAGTTTTCGCAAGTGATCCTTGTCGAGTGCATTTTATGCCTGTAATGTATCAGGTGATAAGTCCCCGGTAGTGTGAAATGGAAGTGGTAGCTTATGACCAGAGGTAAGATTGTTCCGGACGGAAACAAGAGCGTGATGCGTTAAACGAGTCCGTCGGGGCCATGTCGAGGCCAACCCGCGCCCGCTTCGGCTGGGTCACCGGGTGGTCCCGCCGGTAGTAGGTCACGAGGGTGCTAGGCCCACGCTTAGATGACCATCGTAAGAGTTCGCGGATATGTTCGACCGTGTCGATCGTGAAGGCCGGAATGGCCTTAGAGGAAAGCCGAGGTTAGTAAGATGACCAAGCTCGAGGCAGTGACTCCAGCGGTTGGAAACGTAAGCGTTGATCAAGTGTGGCACGATACCAGAAGAGTTCGTGTTCGAGAAGAGTACGCACGCAGTAAGGGCAGAGGCGAGCATGTATTATGAGCATTGATATGATCATTTCTTGTAAAGGAGAAGGCGCGAAGGATGTATATTTTAGACCTCGTGGATCGCACGCATCCGCACCATTTGTCGGGTCGCCGATGACACTCAGAACCTCGCGCAAAGTGACAAAAGTTTGTGATGTTAGAGGTGTTTCCTCGTGACTGATGTAAGTAGTTGCGCTGTTTCGCCAGCGGTGGTGATTTGTTCGTAAATATAGTAGTGAAGACTATAACGCGCATGCTTGTTTGAGGCTTAGAAGGAACATTCGGACGAATGTTTCTAAGAGGGGGAGAATGTTATACCCGTATTTGGTATGTACGTGAGGACGATTTAGAAATTTGAGCCTTAAAGTTAGGCAAGGTTCGAAATTGTACATATCTACCAAAAGGAGTCGTTGACTTAAACGTTTCACGCTTTCGCAGGGAAAATTCCGCCATGTCATTTATATTTTGGCGGATTTTTCCGAGAGACGAACATTTTGGACCAACGGAGGCTAGCACGTGTCACCTCACATCGACGCGAGAAGGGACGTGAGAGCGCATCAATGGCACGCTTTTGTGTTGATTCTGGTCATGGTTGGTAGGATATTTTGGTGGTAGTGGATAAGCGCACTGGCTTGATCTTGGCCTTACACTTTCCTAACACTGACGGATCTTCGCCATTGGTTGGCCATTCCTGACCTATAAATACCCTCTCAAGTTGGAAGAGTTATTTCATCCAAACTCGAGCAATCTATCTAAGTCTCAAAATACCTCCCTCTTGTTCTTCGCCCACCACACCCTCCCTTGAGAAGGCCCTCGCCGAAAGTATCCCCTCCCTTTGTGGTTAGCCGTGGTACCCCTCAGCCTAGTTGTCTTCGTGATAATACCCCCTTTTGTGGTATAGAAATACTCTCCAAGTATTGTTATAATGCCCAAATACTTTAGCCAAATACCTTGTAGTACTTTCCAAAGTACCTTTATAATAAAAGCCTAAAATACTATTATACTTTCCTTTAGCCACTAAACGAAACCTTAGGAAAACCTTCATAGTCGGCTTGAAGTGTTTAATAAAGTCAGAGAACTTCTAAGGGTTGTTGAGCGGATCGAGCACTCGAGTAGAGCTAAACGTTGCTCGTGAGCGACTTTATACTTGGATAATTTTGGGCATCGAGGTAAATACCATCGCCCTTCTAGTGTAATTGGAAATTATATACCGTAGTAGTAGAAATGAATATAAGATTCATAGAAGAGAATTGAATCGTAATAGAAGGATATTACAGAAAAGACTTGAATCAAATCACTTCGTAAGAAATAAGTAAGTTAAACTGCATTACATAGATCAGATATACAAAGAGATCGATAACCTTTATTGGTTGAATGTTCCGCAAGAGTACGGGCTACTTAGAAGGTGGACTGTGCAAGCCGTTATAGCCGGAGCGCTTTTGCTTATAGTCGATAAATCGTCGCGAGGTATGTGATTCTTCCTATACTCTGAGCATGATATTTTAAAGGAAGATATATATAGTACGGCAAATGTCTTTGACTTAAGCCCGACAATTTATAGTACGGTAGACGACGCGTGCTAATCGAACGTAGTTGTACGCAATGTCTTTTGACTTAAGCTCGAAACTAAGAATCTCAAGTATTTAAAAGAGTTAAGAAACCATTTTAAGGAAGAGTAACACTTGGTTTTAAAGGTTTTAAAAGAGTTATACTAGTTTTATGGAGAGTTAGGTATAACGCCTTTATGAGGTAAAGAAAATGGTTTACTAATTTTGTAGTTAAGAGACTTGATCTTATAAGATAAGAGACTTAACTTAAGTGAATTAATATAAGTTTTGTGTGAAACCTCATTCGTGAGTAATGAGTATGTGGTTTTAAAAGGAATAATGTTTTACCGATTTTGAAAATCGAACGTATCGACAAACCATCGCAGCGTTAATAAAGGAAAATGTATTGAATAATGAAGTATTAAAACCAGTGTAAAACTCCATCCGCATAAGCTAAGATGAGACAAATGATATACATTTTCTAGATCATGACGCTAATAAGATTGATTATGAACAAGAATAACCTACTCGCCATGCATATGTTACTCAATTGTTTTAAAAAGAGATTAAGACATCAACTATGAAACTTTCTAAAAGAGACTTCATGTAATTGAAATTAGCAACCGAACTTAGGAAAAGAAGGGCATTGTGTTTGTCTTAAAATGGTTTAAAACATAAAGTGTTATAACAAGATTTATGGGAAGTTGTTATAACGACTTTATGAAAACAAAAGAAGTGGTTTTATCATCGGTTTTAATGTGGTAACTTGACTTTAAAAGAGAAGTGTTTTGTCTAAAAAGGGCATGGTATTGCCTTAATCGGTTTTAAAAGGAAATTATGGAAGTTGTTTTGGTTTACTTAAAAGATATAAGTCACACATTTTATATACTACGTATCGTGTGACTTTTATAAAAGGAATGAATCTCTTAAAAGGAATTTAACGTGACGACACTTTAGTGGTTAAAATCGACTTCGACATAAAACGAAAAGTACCTTGAGTCAGGTATAACTTGCCACGCTTGTTGTTATGAAACTTGACCATGTTACGGTGATAGCCTTGTTGTGCAAGTCGTGTTCTACCTCGACTACCGTTCATGGATTTAACCGAGAATGTATTTCATTCGACCACCGGCTCATCCGAATGTATTTCACTCGACTACCGCTCATCCGAATGTATTTCACTCGACTACCGGCTCATCCGGAATGTATTTCACTCGACTACCGGCTCATCCGGAATGTATTTCTTCGACCACCGGCTCACGGGATGAACCGAACGTATCCCACACGCTTTACATCGGGTCCATAAGACGGGCCGAGACACGTTATACGTATTACATGATTTGTACCTAGACCGCCGGCATGAGGAAGAAGTTCCACGCACGAGGATGACTTGAGGCGTGAGTCCCCGATTTGACATAATCGCTTATGTCGCGAATCGTAGTTTGCTATCATACACGCCTCCCGCTTTATATGTACTATTATGATTTCATTTACGTGATTTACGCTTTCACATACGGTACTTGTCAGACCGACTCCTTCGGGGTCGCGTTCACGCCGCAGTAAGTACACCCGCTGTCGATCCTCGCTAGGATCTCATTTCAGCAGATTGGGAGCTCCGCCTTCGGAGGCTTATCTTTGGCATGTTACCCTGAGTCCGCGGGTCCTTGCATTCGTGGTATGGCGGCCCATTCGGCCATAGTTGTTGTATAAATCTTAGAGGGTCCAGAGTAATCACAAGGCAGAGTTGTAAGGATTAGAATGCTCAAATGTTTATATATATATATGTCAAAGTGCAACCGCTTTGGTTGGCCTATTTTCTTTCATCTTAATCCACGTCATTTTACATGTTTAAGTTTTATTTCCGGGGTTTTTCTCTGATGTTGTATCACTAGGGTGCCCAGGGTAAGGCACGCCACGGCCCGAAGTTCGTCGTGACATTGTATCACCAGGTGCCCGGTAGGCACCATCACGCCTGAGGTCGGTTCGTGATGAAGTGTATCTCAATAGAAAGATCCGGAAAAATGGTGTTGCGTATTAGTCGCATGGAAACTAAAGGAGTTCTTCAACTTTGAAGTTTGAACTTGAAGATAAGTTCATCATGAGCTTCTGCGGTCGCTTGGAGTGGATTGGAATGTCAAAAGAGGTGCTAAAGTTGCTAAGAATCGACTTGTAATCTCGATCATAATCGGCTAATGAGGTATAATTCGCCTTACTTTTGTAATTGAAGATGCCATGTTATTATAAGTTAGAAATGATCATGTGATATGTGTTATAAAGTTTGATAAGTGTTATGGAAATTTGAAGCTCAAACTAAAATGACATGCCGAGTCATTTGAAATTGAATTACAATTTGGTCGTTAACTGTAATTGTCGATGTTACTTACTCAAGATTGAAGTAGTTATAATCGATCGCGACTTGATATCATGTTATGCTAACAACTTGGATTGAAATGGAAATTGGATAAGAATTGTGTTTCATGTGTCTCAATGTACGAATTGGACTAGTAGATTGTATTAGTTTGATATCGCTTATGGGCGGAATTTTACACGCCTGGTGCGGTAATCCCCTACTGATTAATCGCATTGTTGGGCCTTAAATGTGGCATGTTTGGTTATTGAATTCGGCCTTGAAAAAGGTAAAAGTAAGGTAGAAACAGTGAGGTTGTCCGATTTTCCGAGAATTTGGTGGACCTTACACTTATTATATTCTACGTCAGTAAGGCATTAATAGATCGTATTATGGTCATTATAGGTCGACACACCACGACGCTTAACTGGACTTCAGCAAGTGGATTAAACCAAGACGATGTGAACTTTCTTATCTCTCGAGCATGAATAAGTTGTAAATGCATAGTACGGTAGACGCATGCTTTTTTCACAATCTAGGTCCATTTGATATCCTTGGCTTATTTTAAGAACGTCCAAGTTGATTGAGTTAGTAATTAACTCACTTGTTTAAATATTAAGGATATCTTGGTTTTCGTTAAGAGACTTCAAGTATGTTGAAAGTATTATTGATACTTGTTTTGTTGGAAAGTCTAAGTCTCTCAAGTTATAAAGAAGTACGTAAGTCATAATGTATAAAAGCTAGTATAATCACTTTATGTAAGCTTGATTATAATAGCTTTATGGAAAGTTAAAAAGAGTGGTTTACTCTAAGTAATTTAAGTATGTTAAATGACTTGAAATAACGAAAGGCAAATTGATTTAAAGGCATTAATTGCTTAATGTTTTAGAATAAAGAATTCATTTGCTTTAGAAGCCCAAAATGTATTTTTCTAAAAGGTATTTTGACTTGTCTTAAAATGTAGTTATGACTTTCGATACTACTCGGTTATTAGTATCTTGGAAGTTTTATATGAAAAGAGTCATTTCTTTAAAAGAGTGGAAGTATGTAAGACTTGGGTTAAATTCCTAAATTTCATAAAAGATATGCTAGTGCTTTAAGTAAACTAAAATGAGAGTGGGTTTGAATAAGGCTAATAAGAAGTTGTGAGGATTTCTTAACTTGCTTATTTATCAGATAATGTTCTAGTAGTGTTTATGTTATGTATGCCGGTGGGCTTATGTTATGTATGATGGCGGTTGAGATAGGTAAGAGTATATCCTGGGGTAAATTCCCAAGATAGTTATACCACCTTCTCCAGGGTAAGAGTATATCTGAGGGGTAAATCCCCAAGATAGTTATACCACCTGCTTCAGGGTAAGAGTATAATTGAGGGGTAAATCCCCAAGATAGTTATACCACCGCTTCCGTGATTTGCTACCCACGATGCGATTAATACCTCATGCGAGTCCCATGGGCTTATGCGGGTGAAATAGTCCCGTGCGGCGGATCGGCTGTCGCGATACAGAATTCCTGTGCGGTGAAATCAGCGCGACCGCATATCACGATGCGGTGAAATAGTCGGGAGTAGGATTGCTTAACGATATCTGCCAGACGGATGGTTACGCTTTGATCGTGAGCTTCCTATATTGTTATGTTGTGCGTATACTCACCAGTTACTCTCATTGTTAGTAAGGCCAGCATGTCGCATTGAATTGAGTTATCATACGTCTCCGGTTTTATTATTGACTTATGATTTCATTCTGATTGCACCGATTTCATATTTGGTACATATTGTCACGATACCAGCCGAGCTGCGTTCGTATCGCGGGTGATCACGTGTTAGATCCTGCATCTTTAGGATCAACTGATTGATTTGTTGAAACTCCCCTTTGCCCAGGCTTTATCCATGGTATTATACGTCATTTGTACATTCGGGGTATGGCGATGCAATCATGAGTTGATATTCTTAAGTGCAATAGTCATTTGTGGATTGGGTTGTAAGAAAAAAAAAGTGTCTTTATTTTATTAAGTATATTATGCGGAAGGTGGCCTTATCG
>JAQGDG010000488.1:0-132003 GCA_029844215.1 Przewalskia tangutica | reverse complement strand
TGCGTAGGCACCCGTGCAGCCTTACAACCTTCGATAAATCAAACGCTGCCAGTGAGCGGTCTGTGAAGAACACGATGTTGCCCCAATCGACGAGCGGTCGAGCATCCACGAACTGCGTCGGCTGGTTAACTAAACTTGGGCCTAACACCCTCGTGACCCTTCCAGGCGGGACCACTGCGGACCAGCGCCAAACATGCAGCGGGTTGACGCAGCGTGGCCTCGGCAGGCCCGTGGCGTAATACTATCTCCGAAGGAACAATTTTACTAAACATGTTACGAAAACCTAGCGGTCTTCTTAGCTCGACTACCTCTTTCATTTCATACCATAGGGACCTATCCCAAACATAGCTCCGTGCACTATGCACTCAGATAAGGATCAAACATAACACTACGCTTTACTCGAGATGGCACTTCTAAGGTGCATGCGTATAACACTCACAAGGCTCGCGCCTACATCCCCCAAAATCTTACTCGGTTAACCTTGATTTCTAATCACAACTACCACTGCTTATCGAACATAGCACTGGGTATACTACATGAAGATTACAGAAGGACCCTGCTCTGGCCTCTCTGCTGTCCTTGGTTAACGTCAGTCGATCTACGTTTTTCGGCTGCTGTACATAAGCGTACGAGGCCATGCTCAAGCCATTGAAGAATTACTCTTTTCACAACCCTCTTAGGTAGTCATCAAGACTCGCGATACACCGGTATACTCTCTGGTAGCCAAATCCGTAGCTAATGCGGTCGCCTCTGCGATCCGTATTCTCTGTTCTGGTGCGTAGGCGAAGGTTCGAATATCTCATGGCGATAGGAGCTGCCGTGCCGTGCTAAACTGCTAAACTTGGGGCTAGTGGCGTCGAGAAATCCCGAATGAAGCACTACCTAGGTAATGATTGGGCTGTGCCCTGCATGACCCTCACGAACTCGACTCGCGGCTCCCTGTGCCTTGCCTCACTGGGCGGAGTTGCCTGCTGGCGGGCATGCGATAAGGAATGAATTTCGTCGGAGGGTCGACTTACAACCGGCTCTAAGGCACGATCTCAGTGAGAAGAATGAAACCAATCCTAAATATCCTATAGCCTCACGATTATTGGTGTAGTGCACAGCGCGATGTCAGAACTCTGCTGGATCGATGCATGGACCTTTCAGATTAAGCGCTCGATACCGCTTTGTAGCGTAGCAAGTGCTGAGGCATTAACCTTCTCGGCGACCTACAAAGTATCTGGGCTCTGCGATCCACGAGGCATGCTGAGCGGCCGCTTCTCGGGATGTGCCGTCTGAGCCGCGGTTCGAACTGTTCGAGTGAGAGGCTCTGGCCTCTTTCTACGCTCGACCGAAGGAGGTCGATCACAGTGCAAGTATGTGAAACTAAAAATCGTAAATGAAATCATAATAGTCTATAAAGCGGAGACATGTATGATAACCAAACTACGATTCCAATAATAGCGATCATGTCAAATCGGGGACTCGCGCCTCAGTAAATCACTCGTACCCGTGGAATACCTTAGCCGCTGCCGCGATTTATGATATAAAAGCACGAGAACACGTGAACACGGGTCCACATTGCCATAATAATACGTCTGGGGTAAATGCGAAGGCATGGCGAGCTACTAACGCCCGGTACCAACAAGGTCGTGAAGCGTATCATAAGATCTGTCTGGGCCGTCCACATGATCAAAGCGACCAACGCTTGCGCGTATCTAATGTGCGCGTCTAGCCACAGAACTTTCCGCGACTCCGCGTGACGATCAGATCGGCGCATGGTATAACCCGCGTCGAGGTGGCTACTCCTGGCGGCGTCTGGACTCGCCGTCGCGTAGCCCTGAGGCCGCGTGGCCGAGGCGCGTCCTAACACGGAACTCCGCGATTCGCGCCCCCACTGGACGCGTAGGTAGTCTCGAATCATAGGTCCGTCGACGCTGAGTCTACCACGCGTGGAGGCTTAACCGGAATCATCTCGAGATGAGTGATGTATAATACTATCATAACGACTTATCGTTAAACAAGCATAAGCACAAAGGAAAAACCCGCTTTACACACATCACGAATGCTAACACGTAGCGTCTGGCATGTTTGCTTATCAAATCAACAAGAAAGTATTACAAGGCTATCACGACAACGCAATCAAGTTATACACACAAGGTACCTACTATATGCTAAACAAGTTCGGGGTTTTATCCCCAAGTACTTCATCGTTAACTCTTTCAAAGATCGTTACTCTCTGAAAGTCACCTGATACGTAGTATATGAAAATGAAGTGATTATCTTTTGAAGTAAATCAAAACACTTCTGCTTTGTAAAACTCAGTATGACATTATTTTCCAAGCGTCCAGTTTGCCTAATTTCAAATGTTCATGTTTCTTATTTAGAAAGGTTTAGTAGTTCGTAGTCTTATTCATTTAAGAATATAATTCTCTTTTAAACTATAGAGAAACATAAGTCTTATATGTGGTAGGATATTCTTGTTTACAACAATCTTATTAATGACCGTGATCTAGGAAATATCATTTTGTCTCATGCTTAGCATGCGGATGGGAAGTTTCTCTTGGTTTTAATAATACTTAATCTCAAAACATTTCCTTATATTATATTTGCGATGGTTTGTCGATACGTTCTGATTTTCAAAATGGATAAAACATTCTTAAGACGTTATACCTAACTTTCCATAAAGCTAGTATAACTCTTAAGTTTTCAAAACAAATCAAGTATTACCTCTTCTTTCAAAATGAATCAAAACCTTTTGAAATACTTGAAGTTCTTTTATTAACACATATGAAACGGTTATAGTTCAAATCGATTTACCGCTTAAAACCACAAGTATTTTCTTACTAACATTGTTATAACCAACTTCCCATAAAGGTTATAACACATGTTTTAATAATCAAATACATTTACGCACGTATGCGTCTAGTACTACATAGATTCCACGTATCATCTTTGGAAGAGATAGGAAGGGTTCACATACCTCGCGACAGTATCGACTAATAGCAAAAGCAGCTCAGTACTTCCAAGCGCCGGCTACTCCTTGCCAAGTAGAGCGGCGCGTAGTACTTGACCTATAAGGCCCAGGCGACATTAACATCAGATCTTATCGTAGAACATTCTGAAAAATTCGGCACCTCCCCCTTATGGCGTAAATCTCCTCACTAGGCGGCTACCCGAAGCCAACGGGGGTTACGTCTAACGAGCAGTGCAATTCTACTCATGAAAGCTCTGAGCCTCATGTCTGATCCTATGTAAAGCAGTTGATTCGATTCTTGACTTAAGTCCAAAGACATTGCCCCTGGTATGTTCGATTATATACATCGTATACTTCAACTATAATTTCCGCCAACATGTAATATCCAATGACAATAGGGGGACAAGCTCATTACCTCGATAAGCCCGTAATTATCCGAGTTTAATGTAAGCTCACGAGCAGGTTTAACTCGACTCGGCGCTCCACCCGCTCCAAACCACCCTTAGAAGTTCTAACCAACTTCTACATAACATCGACTAACTATGGAGATTTTCCCTAGGGTTTGGTTTTGTATTGACGGAAAGTATAATAGTATTTTGGGCTTTTAGTATAGGTATAACCTTAGAATACTACAGGTATCTAAGGTAATTTGGGCATTATAACAATACTTTTGAGAGTATTTCTACACCACAAAGGGAGTATTATCTGAAAGCAACCAGGCTAGGGGTACACTCTCAGCTAGCACCCTAGAGGGGGTGCTCTCGACCTGAGGGGAGGGCGAGAACCATAAGGAAGGGAGGAGGATTCTAACACTTAGGAAATATTTAGGATGAAGAAGTTCGTCAAAGAGGGTATTTATAGCACAAGCCAAGGCGACCAATGGCGAGATCAGCCAAGTGTATAGCAAGTGTAAGGCCAAGATTCGCCCAAGTGCACTCAGACCTACTCGGCCCAAACCCTGCGCAAATATCTACACAAATATCTACCCTTGACACCCCAAAGTCGTCAGCGCTTGCCCGCTGATGAGAGGTGCGAGTACGCCTCTCGTTGGTCAAAATGTTAGTCTCTCGGAAAAATCCATAAAAATAAGAAAAGACATAGCGGAATTTTCCCTGCGCAAGTTATGTAAAGCGTTTAGTCAACGACTCTAGCAAGGTGTTGTGCACAAATGCCATTACGACGAAGCCACCTAGGCGGGGTGACACGTGTCGCCCTCTGTATTAAAATAAAACATCTTAGAAAATATCCCTGATGGCCAAAATCTAGAAAACAAAGTGGGCCCCACAAAAGCCGTAAATTTCTCCAGTGGGCGTGACCATTTCAAAATAAAATTCCATAATTCTCTAATATTCCGGGAAGTCAGAATACCGTCAGGAATCCAATTCCCGTTAACGAACCTTTCCTTCACAAGCGGAAACTTTTAGTGGAAAAATCACCTCTTTCTTCCTTTCCAATCTTTACATGCGTATTCTAAATGCGTCGTCAGCATACATACCGGGAACTACGAGGTATACTTGATAGCCACGGGTATGCTTGCGAGATTGTTATCTTGTTATCTCCTTTGGGCATCTGAGCCGTTGGATGGTCCACGGGTATGGGCCCATTGGGCGACTCGAGGCATGCTTATCACAGGGTGAGATCTTGGGGGCATGCGGCCTTTGTTGAGTTAAATTCGGGTTGTATTTGAGTGATGATTTCACGGGCGTGAGTCCTATCTTGATATGGTGCTTTTAAGTTGTGGTGTTGTAATTTGGTTATCATACATGTATCTCACCTTTATATAGACTATTATGATTTCATTTCTGATATTTCTGATTTCACATACTTGGTACTGTTATCTTGACCTCGCCCGGAGCTGCGTTCATCTGTGAGTTGAAGTGCATAGCTTGGCGATCCACTCTCTTAGGATCATTGTTCGGTTCTCGGAAAGCTCCGTATCTCGGAAGCTTGTCTGTAGTGCGGTTCCTGAAGTAGTAGACTTTTGTATATTGGGGGCATGGCGGGGCCACATCCGTCATTATGGTTTCAAAATTCTTAGAAGTGCAGCCTTTGTTGTGGCGAGTTTGTATGGGATGTAGCTATTCAAGTTTTAAATTATGTATAAAAAAGGTAGCAGTTTGGGTTAGCCTACTTTCTTATTTCACTGTTTTCATTCTTGAGTTTTTATTTCCATTGGTTTTTCTCGATGTTGTATCACTAGGGTGCGGGTAAGGCAGATCACGGGCCGGGTTGAATTCGTGACAGACATTGAAGATGAGAAGCTTGAGTAGTTGAAACTAAATGAATGGAACTTAGGAAAGAATCATTGTTACTTGATTTTGAAAAGGAATGTGGGTTGGTCATTCTAATACTACGGTATCGGGTGACTTTTATAGAAGTAATGGATCTCTTTTAAAAGAACTTAACGTATGTAGTACTTTGGGGTTAAAAACCGGACTTTGGTATAAATGGAAGTACTTTGAGTTGTTGTGAAACTTGCCTATGCTTGTTGTTGTGAAACTTGCCTATGCTTGTTGTTGTGAAACTTGCCTATGCTTGTGATGATAGCCTTTGTTGTACAAGTGTGGTATTTACGTATTCTGCGTCTCTCGATAGAAGTAGGTTGACTTATTGAGAACTTCTTGGGACGTCTTTGGCGGTGATGGAGAATTCCACGGGTATGTTTCCATTTTGATTCTTGTCTTGTTGTTGATATCACATGGGCGTGTCTACTGTCTGATATTAGGGGCATGCGGCCGTGCAGTAGGGTTGATTACGATATATGGTTATTGCGCAACATGGGCGTGTCTACCGATGCGATTCGGGACATGTGGCGTCTGGCGGGGTTGACCACCCGGATATATTGTTATTGAGGTTACATGGGCATGTCTGCCGTCTGATGTCCGGGGCATGTGGCCATGCGGCGCGTTATTATTGTTGCATCATGGACATGTCTACACCCGTCACGATGAGGGGCATGCGGCCATGATGCGAACATGATGGATGTTGTGGGCGTGAGACCCATAGTTATATTTGAGTGGTGACTTTGAGGGCGTGAGTCCCTGACTTGACATGGCTGTTTTTATGTTGTGAACTGTAAGTTTGGTTATAAGTACATGTCTCAGCTTTTATAGACTAGTATGATTTCATTTCTGATATTTTCTGATTTCACATACTTGGTACTGTTATCTTGACCTCGCCCGGAAGCTGCGTTCATCTGCATGGTAGAGACACGTCGATCGTGGATCCCGCTCTTAGGATCTCATTTCGTGTTGGAAAGCTCGTTCCTTGGAGGCTTATCTTTGGTATGTTTCCACTGAGTTGTAGGTTCTTGTACATTCAGGGGTATGGCGGGCCCTGTCCGTCATAGTTGTTGTAAATCTTAAGTGCAGCCTTTGTTGTAGGCGGGGTTTGTAAAGGATAGCTATTGGGTTTTATGTATATCTGAAGCATTTGTTTTGGTTGCTTTGTTTATTTATTATATCTCTTGTTTCATGACTCGTGTTTTATTTTCCATTTGGTTTTCTACGATGTTGTATCACTAGGGTGCAGGGGTAAGGCACGATGCGGGCCGGTTGGGCGTTACAAAGGGTATGTGATAATATAACGATCAACGGCTTATCGTTAATGAGAAAACCGCCACACAAACATTATAAGACACTAACACGTAGCATCATAACATGATTACTTATCAAACCAATCAAGAAAGTATTGCGGCTATCGCAAACCAACACAATCAAGTTATTCACACGCGAGTCTTACTTTATGTTAACAAGTTGGGTTTGTATCCCCAAGTACTTATACAATTACTCTTTAAAAGATCAGTTTCTTTCACAAGTCACCTGATACGTAGTATAAAAATAGAGTGATTATCTTTTAAGTAATCCAAAAACACTTCCCTTTGTAAAATCAAGTAACAACGTTATTTTCCAAGCGTTCAAGTTTGCCTAATTTCAAATGCTCAAGTTTTCATTTTTGAAAGGTTTAAGTAGTTCATAGTTAATCACTTATAATATAATTCTCTTTTAAAACAATCGAGAAACATATACCTTATATGTGAGTAGAGTTATTCTTGTTCATAATCAATCTTATTAAGCGACCATGATCTAGGAAATGTAATATCATTTTGTCTCATCTTAGCTTATGCGGATGGAGGTTTCTCTTGGTTTAATAATACTTAATTAGTCAATACATTTCCCTTATTAACATGGTGGTTTGTTCGATACTTCTTACGATTTCGAAATCAATAAAACATTATTCCTTTTAAAACCAAATACTCATTACTACGAATGAGGTTTCACACTTTTAACAAAATTCAGTTAATTCAATTAAGTCAAGTCTCTTATCTTTTAAGATCAAGTCTCTTAACTTCTTAAATCAATAAACCATTCTTTTTACCTTCCTTAAGTCGTTATACCTAACTTCCCATAAAGCTAATATAACTTTTAAGTTTTAAAACCAAGTATTACTCTTCTTTCAAAAAGGTTTCTTAATCCTCTTGAAATACTTCAAGATTCTTATTATTCAGGCTTAAGTCAAAAGACATTGCAGTAATTATTATTCGATTAACACGTCGTCTCACAGTACTATATATATATTCTTTAAAATATCATGCTTAAGAGGATAGGAAGAATCACATACCTCATGACGATTATCGACTATTAGCAAAGCGCTCCACGGCTATAACCTGGCTAGCCTTGTCCACTTCTTCAAGTAGTACATGCTACTCGCAGAACATTCAACCTATAAAGGTTATATGGGTCTATCAACTAGTACATTAATAATCTTATGATGTGATTTCAGTTCAAGTCTTTTCTGTAATATCATTCTATTACAGTTCAAAGCTCTTCTATGAATCTTATATTCATTTCTAAACAACTACGATGTAATTTCAATTACAATAGAAGGATAGGATTATTTACCTCGGTAAGCCCAAAATTATCCAAGTTTAATGTCGATCTGAGCAACGTTTAGCTCTATAGGGTGCTCCAACCGCTCCAAATAACCCTTAGAAGTTCTACGAAACTTCTTCCTAATACTTCAACCAAGCTGTGAAGATTTTCCTTAGGGTTTCGTTTAGTAGTGAAGGAAGTATAATAGTATTTACGGGCTTTTAGTATAAGTGTAACCTTGGAATACTACAAGGTATATGGGCGAGGTATTTTGGAATAGTATGATACTTGGAGAGTATTTCTACGAGGGGGTGTAGTTCTGAAAACAACTCCAAGGTAGAGGGTACCCTCGGCCAAGGCCACTAGGAGGGTGTGTACCCGCCGGCGAGGAGCACTTCTCAAAGGGAGGGTGCTCTCATTAGAGCTCTCGAGAGGGAAGGGATTTCAAGACTTAGGGATTTTGTGGATGAATAAGTCTTCACAAAGGGGTATTTATAGGACAACCGAGGGCCAAGATCGAAGCCAAGTGGTAGGCAAGTGTAAGGTCAAGATTTGGACAAGTGTTTGTGGGTCCCACTTGCTCAACAACTAAACAAAATATCCTACCAACTCCCGGCTCTCCAATCGTCCAAAATGGCGCCCAGTCCACGATTAGAGGGTGACAAGTGTGGCCCTCTTGTTAGTCCAAAATATTTCGTCTCTCGGAAAAATCCAAAAATTATAAATGGCATAAGCGGAATTTTCCCTTGAAGTTTTGGAAGGCGTTTAGTCGGAAAGCGATTCTTTTCGTGTGGTGTGCACAAAATTTAGGTCTAGCCTAACTTTAAGGCTTAAATTTTTATACGTGCGCCCACGTACATACTCTGGAAATACGGGGTATAACATTCTCCCTCGCCCAGAAACATTAGTCGAATGTTCCTTCTCCTGACAGATAACGATCAAGTTCCTCATAGCATAACGGTTGCCAATGCCACACATGGCCACGAGAAAACACCGCAAATACTTACTCCAAGTCTCACGAGGAATCACCTCATCACTATAAAAACTCCCACAGGGCTAAAAGATACTCTCTTGCACCTTTCTTACAAGCGAAATGATCACTTCTATGTTCTCAACCCATACTCGCTTCTTCCATACTCGTCGTATGCACTTCGTACCTCGAACTCTTTCTCATAACCTACCACATTTGATTCTTGCCGTTTCAAAAATCTGCGGTTACTATCTCGACTTGGTCATCGTTAGCGGGATCACTGGATGGATCTCGATACTCTTAGAACATAGAAACATGAAGATCGGACATCTGCTCCCAGCGTCGGACGACAATGCTAACTATAGGCAACCTTTGGCCTATTCTTTACATGACTGAAAAGGGCAAGTAACTTTCGGGCTAAGTTTCCTCTGTTTTCCAAAACTCGTCACACCGCTGGGTGGTACCTTGAAGACCAGCGTCGGCACAGAACTCAAGCGTGCGTCGAATGCGACTCTGGTGACTACGAGCTGCCAATAGCCTCTCTGGATAAGCTTCACTTTATCCGCGTCATGCGAAACAAGTATGAACCAACTATCTGAACTTTGCCAACATCGAACCAATCAGCCGTGACTTACCTTCCGCCTGAGAGGCCGTGGCGATATCAGAATAGCTTAAATGGTAGTTATAAAAACACTCCCTCGATAGGAGGCAACAATCCTCGCATTTACCACAAATCCAAACATGGCAGAGGCGAATGTCTCTTGAGACCCGCTGAGTTCTAACCTGCTGGTAAAACCTCGAGAAAAGCAGTAAAGTGGGCTCCGCTCGTGTCATAAGGTGAAAGTAGGCACCTCGTGCAGCCTTACAACCTTCTGATGTAACATCTGCGCATAACCCTCTGCCGAGTAGCGGTCTGGTTGAAAGACAAGATGGTGACCTCGGCCCGACTCTTTGGTCGAATGCACGCGAACTCGTCGATGGTTAACTAAACTTGGGCTAACACCCTCGTGGCCCGCGCTTTGGCGGGACCACCACAATCTGACCCCACCAGCAAGCGGAGCGGGTTGACGCGTCAGTCCTCAGCTCGTCCATTATCGCGCAAAAAAAATTCTTGTTCCCCCGATCCGAAACAATCTCACTAATCAAGTCACGAAAAACCTAGTGGTCTTCTTAGTTCAACTACCCTCTTTCATTCATACCACTCGAGGGATTTATCACTGAAACATATCTCACGTGTACTATGTACTCGATGAGGTTAAACATAAAAATACATCTTTTACTCGAGATGACCTGCCTCTAAGGTCTCTACGTATAAAACTCTAAGGCTCGCGCTTCATACATCCCAATCTTACGGTTAACTAACCGTGATTTCTAACTACAATTAACCTGATGTTATCTGAACATAATACTTAAGATATACTTATCTTATCACGGTACTTTGAGTATAACTTGAATATCACGAACCGTGGAGACCATTACATCTTGTGAGCGCATATCTAATCTGCTTGGCGATTCGTCGAAAGTTACCAAAGGACCTGCTTTATTGCAGCCTCTGTGCGATCTTGGTTAACGCGTCGATCCTTCGTTTCTCGACTGCTGCGCATAAGCGATACAGGCCATGCTCGAGCTTTGAATGAAGAGCTACTCTTGCACAACCCTCTCTTAAATAGTCATTAAGACTGCGTGATAAATCGATGCATCATATACTCTGCGGTAGTCAAATCCTAGCTAATGTGAGTCGTTTCTTTGCAATCTATATTCTCTGTTTCGATGCATTAGGCGAGAGGCGTAATGTTATACCGTATTCTCGGGGTATGTATGCGAAGGCGTCGTCACGAGCCAATGAGAAAATTTAGAAAGAAAGAAAGAGGTGATTTTCCACGGAAAAAGTTTAGGTTTTGTAAGAAAAATGTTCGTTGATGGAAATTGGGTTCCCAGTTTGGAATTTGGGCTTCTTAGATTATATTAGAATTATGGAATTTTATTTTGGAAATGGTCACGTGGGGCCCGGGAGAAATTCTGATTTTGTAGAACCCACTTTGTTTTGAGATTTTGGCCATTGTGGATATTTTTGGAAGGCGTTTTTGAGGGCCAATAGGAGGGTGACACGTGTCACCGCCCTGGCTTAGCAGGAATGACATTTGTGCCTGACAGGTTAGAGTCGTTTTTGGCGAAGCGTTTTGGACCAGCGGGAGGGTGACATGTCACCCTGCGATGGAGGCAAGTGGGTGACACTTGGCCGATTGGAGGGCAAGTTGTGGTAGATATTTGTGTAGATATTTGTGAGGTTTAAGGAGTAGGGACTAGGGTGCAACAGCTTGATCTTGGCCTTACACTTGCCTTGCATGGCTTGATCTTGGCCATTGGTTGGCCTTTGGTTTTGCTATAAATACCCCCTAAGCGAAGACCGTCCGTTCTAAAATCTTCCAAGTCTTGAGTCCTCTCGCTCCACTTTGAGTGTGTTCTCGTCCTAAGCCTTCCCACTCACGCCAGGTGGCACTTGTGGCGAGAGCCTCCCTCACTTTGTGGTGCTAGCGGTAGGGTACCTAGCAACTAGTTGTTTCGTATAATACACCCCTCTTGGTAGAAATACTCTCAAGTATTGTTATAATGCCAAAATACCTTAGCCTTTACCTTGTTGTATTCAAAGTTACTCATCGTAGAGCAGGAAATACTACCTTTTGTCCTTTTAGTCTCAAGCCGAAACCACTAAGGAAATCTTCATAGTTGGTTGAAGTATTTGAGTAGAAGTTAGTTAGAACTTCTAAGGGTTGTTTGGAAGCGGATTGGAGTATACGGAGTAGGAGCTAAACCTTGCTCGGGATCGACATTATAACTTGGATAATTTTGGGCTTGTCGAGTAAATATTCTTGTCCCTTATTGTAATTGGAGATTACATGTAGTTGGAATATATAGTTGAGGTATACTATATATAGAACTAAGCTTAATCTTCTGGCAATGTCTTTTGACTTAAGCTGAAGAATAAAGAAAGAAGCGCCTTTGTATTTACATGGGGGTGTATGCGGTGACTTGTGTTGTATTACTGAGTAGAATGGTACACGTTCGGTTAGACGTGTAAACCCCCACACTGGTTGGCTTGGTAGTGGCCGGCACCGATAGAGGAGAGATTTCTGTTGTTGCGGGAGAGTCTTTGAATTTACGTAGAGAAATGGAACCTTGTGTTTTGAAGTTAATAGACGTTTGTGACCTTTTTAGGTGAAAGTACTATGAGTAGCGTATTCTACTTGAGGAGTGGAAAGGGCTAGCAAGGTTGTAGTACTTGGAGCATTTTGCTTATTGTCGATACTCGTCGCGAGGTATGTGAACCTCTTCATCTCTTACAGCATGATATGTGTGAACTATGTAGTGCGGTAGGCGTACATGTGTTAAGCGTGTTTATTGTTCTTAAAACATAAAGTGTTATAACGGCTTTATGGGAAGTTAGTTATACTTGACTTTATGTAGGTAAGAAAATACTTTGTGGTTTTAAAGGTAGCGATGTGAATTATAACTAGCTAGTTATAATAAAGAACTTGATGTATTTCAAAGATTTATAAATCGTTTTGAAGGGAAGTAACACTTGGTTTTAAAGGTTTTAAAAGAGTTATACTAGCTTTATGGGAGTTAGGTATAATGTCTTAAGAGAGGTAAAGAAAATGGTTTCTTGATGTTAGAAGTTAGAGACTTGATCTTATAAGATAAGAGACTTAACTTATTTGTTTTAAATGTGAATGTTTGTGTGAAACCTCGTTCGTGAGTAATGAGTACTTGGTTTTATTTAAAGGGATAATGTTTCTTGATTTGGAAATCGGAATGTGTATCGACAGGACCAACTGCAGCGTTAATAAAGGAAAATGTATTGAATAATGATGTATCGTATTAAAACAGTAGAAACCTCATCTGCATAGAAACTAAGATGAGACAAAATGATATTACATTTTCTAGATCATATTCTTTGTAATAAGAATGTTGTAAACAGAATAACCTACTCTCGTGAGACATATATTACTCGATTGTTCTAAAGGAATCAGTGATTAAGTTTGGGAACTATGAAACCATTTGAAAATGAGAAGCTTGAGTAATTGAAACTAGGCAAAGTGGAACTTAGGAAAAGAATGTTGTTACTTGATTTTGAAAAGGAATGTGGGTTGGTCATTCTAATACTACCCAATTGTCGGGTGACTTTTATAAAAGTAATGGATCTCTTTTAAAAGAACATAACGTATGAAGTACTTTGGGGTTAAAAACAGGACTTTGGCATAAAATGAAAGTACTTTGAGTTGTGTGAAACTTGCCTATGCTTGTTGTTGTGAAACTTGCCTATGCTTGTTGTTGTGAAACTTGCGTATGCTTGTGATGATAGCCTTTGTTGTGCAAGTGGGGTATTTACGTATTCTGGCGTCTCTCGATAGAGGCGGTTGACTTATTGAGAACTTACTTGGAGCGTCTTTGGCGGTGGAGGAATTCCGCGGGTATGTTTCCATTTTGATTCTTGTCTTGTTGTTGATGTCACATGGGCGTGTCTGCCGTCTGATGTCAGGGCATGTGGCGTGCGGGTTGATCGCGATATATTGTTATTAATGTCACGTGGGCGTGTCTACAGAGGTAGAATTCGGGGCATGTGGCCATGGGGCATTGGTATTATTGTTGCATCATGGACATGGCTACCGTCTGCGAATTAGGGGGCATGCGGCGTGATCTGAACACGATTGATGTTGTGGGCGTGAGACCCGTAGTTATATTTGAGTGATGACTTGAGGCGTGAGTCACATTTGGAACATGTTTGCTTTTATGTTGTGAGCGTAGTTTGGTTATCATACATGTCTCTGCTTTATATAGACTAGTATGATTTCATTCTGATATTTCTGATTTCACATACTTGGTACTGTTGTCTTGACCTCTCCTTGGAAAGTGCGTTCATCTGCGGTAAGTACATCGGTCGTGGATCCTCGCTCATAGGATCACAGTTCAGCGTATTGGGAAGCTCCGTTTCTCCGGAGGCTTATCTTTTGGTATGTGTTTCCCTGAGTTGTAGGTTCTTGTACATTCAGGATTGAAATTCCTGGGGAGTTATACATTTGTGTATTGATACCATTGCATGGATCTCCTCGCGGCTTATGCGGTGCCTATTATTACAGTCGAACTAGGCAATATGGAAGGAAGGAATCAATGGCGAGAGCCCTTCTGTTGGCGAGCCGGTAGGCGTGAGCGAACGAAAGGTACGAAATAAATCAGATTGTGGTAGGGCATTTCTTCCTGTGACCGCCTTTCCTACCAAAAAGCTAACCCCCATGTGGACCGTGTGCCTGGGCAATAGATTCTCGTGCGCCTCTCACATTCGTTCGAGTTGCTTTCAGCTCCTTTCCCTGCGGTCAAGTCCAATGGGTGTGCTTAAGAGCTGGTGGCAACCGAATACCTTTCACACCTAACCCAGGCTTTTGCCAACAACTTTTCTTTCTGGTGACCCATTTTCTCATTGAACGAAAGGTACGAAATACCTGTCCCGTCATAGTCGTTGTAAATCTTAGAAGTGCATGTAATCTTGTTGTGGGCGGGGTTGTAAGATTAAGCTATTGAGTTTTATGTATATCTTTGAAACAACCGTTTTGGTTGGCACATTTATTATTATATCTCTTGTTTCATGACTCGTGTTTTATTTTCCATTTGGTTTTCTACGATGTTGTATCACTAGGGTGCAGGGGTAAGGCACGATCCGGAAGTCGGGGTGTGACATAGTGGTATCGAGGCGATTAGTCCTCGGAAAGTGTCTGAACCGTGTCTAGTAAGTCTTGATTATCGGTGTGTTGTGCCTGCATCTACATGTCGGAGGCTATAGGACATTTAGGATTAGTTTCCATTCTTCTCATTACGAGATCGTGCCTTAGAGGCATGTTGTAAGTTGGACCCCTACGGCGTATCTCGTTTTTACGATTATGCCTCCGCTGCAGCGAGCCGAGAAGGGCAAGGCGGCGAGTCTTTGCTAGTGAATCTGAGAAATCTGAGCGCGAGCGGCGATACGAGTTGTGCTTGAGGCAGCAGCGGGGTTTTGTGGCGCCCGGCCCAGCGAGTTTAGAGCGCGGCGATGGGCTGCTGAGACCATGATACTGAGCCTCAGGTCGATGCAGGCGAGAGAGATGGGTTACAAGAGATAGCCCGATTCTTTGAGTGAAGTCGTGGCGAATATGAGATAATTTGAATCACGGCGATTCGATTCGATTCTAATGCACCGATGGATTCACCGGCGAGATAGTTTGAGGCTACGGGACTTTACGAGTTAGCGCGAGTTTTATGGGTGAGGCACGAGGATGATCGCGAGAGTTCATTGGCGATTCTGGTCATGAGTGATCGAGCCGGAGACCGAGTCGGTGGTCTTAGGTTCGCGTCGGTGCGTGATACGCGATCGGTGGTTTGATTCGTGGGAGTTGTCGGGAGAGCATGCGCTTCCAGCGGTATGGGGCCGAGTTCTCGAGGCATTCCTCACTCACTTCTTGCCTCCGCGGATGAGGAGAACGCGGTAAGCAGTTATGATCTTTGAGGCAGAGGCGTCTGATTGAAGTCTGGCGTGGAGTTTGACTCGTTGGCTCGGTATGTCCCGCTTTAGTGGCAACCATGGAGGATAGAGTGCGGCTCGTCGTCGGATTAGATGATTGCTTGGCGAGGCTTGTTTGGGTGTAGCTCTTGGTAGGGCATGGACATTGCCGCGTGCGTGCTCGTGCGCTAGGATGTGAGTGCGGAGAGTCGGCGAGAATGACTGGATCAGCGAGAAGAGGGCGGGACATCGAGTCTTTGGCGACGCCGGCGGACCGCCTCGGCGGCGAACTAGTTTTGTACCCCCGATGCAGTGGTCCTCCGTCTTGAGGCGGTCGAGCTCGAGGTTGAGTTTCGAGGAAGTAAGGGTGTTGGCGGATCGGTCACCTACCTCGGTGTGGCGATGTGGTGAGCGCATTTGAAGTGTCGTGGTGCCAAGGGCTTGTTATTTTGCGGCGGCGAGGGCCATTTGCGGCTGTCCGACCAAGGGTATACGGATGCTCGACTCGACCTTGGGATCGATGGTGGTTAATCACGCCGCTAGCTATATGCCTGCGAGTGGTATGATTAGGGCGGAAGAGGCGGTATATCCTTAACCCTCTAGAGTTTGGTATCTTGATGTGTTTTAGTGTTATGTTCGGATAGCTGCGCTAAATGTGATTTAGGCCTTTGGTTATTGTAGAAGGGTAAGTATGGGGGCATGGTAAGTGTGAACCACTGGCATCACGATTGAGACCTTAGAGGTAAGGTCATCTTGAGTAAAAGATTCGTTTTATGTTTGACCTTTATCAGAGTGCGTAGTATACGTGGGTTTTATTTATGTGATAAGTCCATGGGTAGTGTGAGATGGAAGTGGTAGCTTTCATGATGTGATTTAGCGAGATTGTTCGTGTCGGGAGCGAGGGCTTGATGCGATTGTGGGTCGGGTTGAGGGCGTGATGCGGGTCAACCGTGCCGGATTAAGGTGGGGTCGGTTAGGTGGTCCCTCCGGTGGTAAGGTCACGAGGATGCTAGGCCCAAGTTTGTATGATCATCGTATGAGTTCGTGGGCGCGTTCGACGAGCGGTTCGTAAAGGCGGGAATGGCCTTAAGGAAGTTTGAGGTTAGTAAGATGACCAAGTTTGGAGGTAGTGACTCGGAGATATTTTTAGGAGCGGAAGTAATGGTGAAGTTTGAGTACGTCTTGGGAGAGTTCAAGTGTTCGAGAAGACGGCGAGTAAGGAAGGAAGAAGAGCGTGTGTTATTTATTGGCGGTATGGCGTTGACAACTTGTTAGAGGAACTTCATCGATATCCGTCTTGAGAAGGAACATTCGGGACGAATGTTTCTAAGGAAGGAGAATGTTATACCGTATTCTCGAGGTATGTATGCGAGGGCGTGCGTGCGAGAGCACGTGAGAAAATTTAGAAAGGAAGAAAGAGGTGATTTTCCACGGAAAAAGTTTCGGTTTTGTAAAGAAAAATGTTCGTTGATAGAATTGGGTTCCCAGATTTGGAATTTGGGCTTAGATTATATTAGAATTATGGAATTTTATTTTGGAAATGGTCACGTGGGGCCACGGGAGAAATTCTGATTTTGTAGAACCCACTTTGTTTTGAGATTTTGGCCATTGTGGATATTTTTGGAAGAGCGTTTTTGAGGGCCAATAGGAGGGTGACACGTGTCACCCACTTTAAGTAACTAGCGAATGACATTTGTGCCTGACACGGTTAAGTCGTTTTTGGCGAAGCGTTTTACATAACTTGCGAGGAAAATTCGGCTATGTCTTTTCTTATTTTTGCGGATTTTTAGAGGCGAAACATTTTGGACCAGCGGGAGGGTGACATGTGTCACCCCGCGATGGAGGCAAGTGGGTGACTTGGCGATTGGAGAACAAGTTGTGGTATATATTTGTGTAGATATTTGTGAGGTTTTAGGAGTAGGGACTAGGGTGCACTTGGCTTGATCTTGGCCTTACACTTGCCTTGCACATGGCTTGATCTTGGCCGTTGGTTGGCCTTTGGTTTTGCTATAAATACCCACTGGCTTGAAGACCGTCCGTTCCTAAAATCTTTGAGTCTTGAGTCCTCTCCTCCTCTTTGAGTGTGTTCTCGTCCTAAGCCTTCCCTCCCCCGCCAGGTGGCCTTGTGTGAGAGCCTCCTCCCCTTTGTGGTGCTAGCGGTGGGTACCCCACTGCCTAGTTGTTTCGTATAATACACACTCTTGGTAGAAATACTCTCAAGTATTGTTATAATGCCAAAATACCTTAGCCTTTACCTTGTTGTATTCCAAAAGTTACCTCTATCGTAGAGCCGGAAATACTACCTTTTGTCCTTTTAGTCTCAAGCGAAACCCTAAGAAATCTTCATAGTTGGTTGAAGTATTTGAGTAGAAGTTAGTTAGAACTTCTAAGGGTTGTTTGGAGCGGATTGGGCGCGCAGATAGGAGCTAAACCTTGCTCAGGATCGACATTATAACTTGGATAATTTTGGGCTTGTCGAGGTAAATATTCTTGTCCCCTTATTGAAATTGGAGATTACATGTAGTTGGAATATATAGTTGAGGTATACTATATATAGAACTAAGCAATCTTCTTGTGATGTCTTTTGACTTAAGCTGAAGAATAAAGAAAAGAAGCTGCTTTGTATTTACATAGGACTGTATTGCAGTAGACTTGTGTTGTATTACTGAGTAGAATGGTACACGTTCGGTTAGACGTGTAAACCCCACACAGGTTGGCTTGGTAGCGGCCTCGATAGAGAGGAGATTTCTGTTGTTGCGGGAGAAATGTACAATTTTCTGTGAGAAATGGAACCTTGTGTTTTGAAGTTAATGAGCGTTTGTGACCTTTTTAGGTGAAAGTACTATGAGTGGCGTATTCTACTTGAGGAGTGGAAAGGGCTATGAGGTTGTAGTACTTGGAGCATTTTGCTTATTATGCGATACTCGTCGCGAGGTATGTGAACCTCTTCACATCTCTTACAGCATGATATGTGTGAACTATGTAGTGCGGTGAGCGTACATGTGTTAGCTGTGTTTGGTATTCTTAAAACATAAAGTGTTATAACGGCTTTATGGGAAGTTGGTTATAACGACTTTATGTAGGTAAGAAAATACTTTGTGGTTTTAAAAGGTAGCGATGTGAATTATAACTAGCTAGTTATAATAAAGAACTTGATGTATTTCAAAGATTTATAAATCGTTTTGAAGGAGAGTAACACTTAGTTTTAAAGGTTTTAAAAAGAGTTATACTAGCTTTATGGGGAGTTAGGTATAATGTCTTAAGAGAGGTAAAGAAAATGGTTTCTTGATGTTAGAAGTTAGAGACTTGATCTTATAAGATAAGAGACTTAACTTATTTGTTTTAAATGTGAATGTTTGTGTGAAACCTCATTCGTGAGTAATGAGTACTTGGTTTTATTTAAAGGGATAATGTTTCTTGATTTGAAATCAGAATGTGTATCGACAGGACCAACTGCGGCGTTAATAAAGGAAAATGTATTGAATAATGATGTATCGTATTAAAACCGGTGAAACCTCCATCTGCATAGAAACTAAGATGAGACAAAATGATATTACATTTTCTAGATCATTCTTTGTAATAAGAATGTTGTAAACAGAATAACCTACTCTGCGTGAGACATATATTACTCGATTGTTCTAAAAGGAATCAGTGATTAAGTTTGGGAACTATGAAACCATTTGAAAATGAGAAGCTTGAGTAATTGAAACTAGGCAAATGGAACTTAGGAAAAGAATGTAGTTACTTGATTATTAAAAGGAATTTGGGATTGTCATTCTAATACTACGGGTATCGTGTGACTTTTATAAAAGTAATGGATCTCTTTTAAAAACAAATTAAAGTATGAAGTACGTTGGGGTTAAACAGCAGGACTTTGGCATAAAATGACAGTACTTTGAGTTGTTTGAAACTTGCCTATGCTTGTTGTTGTGAAACTTGCCTATGCTTGTTGTTGTGAAACTTGCATATGCTTGTGATGATAGCCTTTGTTGTGCAAGTGTGGTATTTACGTATTCTGGCGTCTCTCGATAGAGGCGGTTGACTTATTGAGAACTTACTTGGAGCGTCTTTGGCGGTGTGGAGAATTCCGCGGGTATGTTTCCATTTTGATTCTTGTCTTGTTGTTGATGTCACATGGGCGTGTCTACACCGTCACGATGTCCAGGGGCATGTGGCCATGCGGCGAGGTTGATCACCGATATATTGTTATTAATGTCACATGGGCGTGTCTAGAGTAAATTCGGGCATGTGGCCATGGGGCATTGGTATTATTGTTGCATCATGGACATGGCTGCCGATCTGAGTCAGGGGCATGCGGCCGTGATCGAACACGATTGATGTTGTGGGCGTAAGACCCATAGATTATATTTGAGTGATGACTTGAGGCGTGAGTCACATTTGGACATATTTGCTTTTATGTTGTGAGCGTAGTTTGGTTATCATACATGTCTCTGCTTTATATAGACTAGTATGATTTCATTTCTGATATTCTGATTTCACATACTTAGTACTGTTATCTTGACCTCCTTGAAGCTGCGTTCATCTGCGCGAGTAGAAGTACATCGATCGTGGATCTCGCTCATAGGATCACGATTCAGCGTATTAGGAAGCTCCGTTTCTCGGAGGCTTATCTTTGGTATGTGTTTCCACTGAGTTGTAGGTTCTTGTACATTCGGGGTATGGCGGGGCCCTGTCCGTCATAGTCGTTGTAAATCTTAAGTGCGTAATCTTGTTGTGGGCGGGGTTGTAAAGATTAAAGCTGTTGGAGTTTTATGTATATCTGAAGGCAACCGTTTTGGTTGCTTTGTTTATTATTATATCTCTTGTTTCATGACTCATGTTTTATTTTCCATTAGGTTTTCTCGATGTTGTATCACTAGGGTGCGGGGTAAGGCACGATCACGGGCAGGTCGGGGTGTGACACGTAATGTCATGGCGCGGTAAGGCTGCTGCGTGCTAAACTCTGTTGGGGCTAGCGGCGTGGCTTGAGAACTCCCGAATGGAGCACCGCGGTGATGATTGGGCTGTGCCTCGTTACCCTCGTGCTCTACTCGCGGCTCCTCGGCTGCCTTGCCATACGGGCGGGTTTGCCTTGCGTGGAGGCATAGCGGTGAGAAAGAAATCGTTAGAGGTCCGACATAACACGGCTCTGAGGCACGATCTCAGTGAGAAGAATGAAACCAAGATCCTAAATATCCTATAGCCTCACGATTATTGGTGTGGTGCGACACGCGATAATAAAGACTCTTTGGATCGGTCTCTAGACAACAACTAGGATTAAGCGCTCGGATACCACTTTGTCACGACCGAACCGGCCGTGAATTTAGTCTACCGGGCACCAGTGTGATACTGGATATCTGAGTAATCGGCGGAATATAAAACCTGACATGAAACAATGTAAATGAGACACGTATTTATCTGAAGAAGAAAAGTTGCCTTTAGCGTATATATAAACTTTAAAACGAACATTTACATCCCGTTTACAACTCTTCCTTGGTACTACAGACCTCTACGAATGATATGACAACAGGGCGGGGCCCGCCGTACCTGAATATGGCACTTCTGACAACGGGGACTATACGAAGATAAGCCTCGGAGAAAGCGGAGCTTCCCAACATTTGGTATGACCATGGCGAGGATCAACAACGGTGTACCTGCGGCATGGCATGATGAGGAAGAGTCGATCTGGCAGTGCAGTATGTGGCGAAATTGCGTAAATTAAATCATAATAGTCTATATAAAGCATGAGACATGTATGATAGCAAACTACGATTCCTGATAAATAGCGATGTCAAGTCGGGGACTCGCCTCAAGTCATCACTCAAATATAACTATGGGTCTCGCGCCTTGCATCAATCATGCCGTGGAATCGCCCCATATCTGCGTGTCTATGGCCCTTGAGGTACACACACGAGTCCAGGTCCACGTGTCATAATAAAACCATCTGTAGAAATGCGAAGGCATGGCGACTACTAAAACCCGGTACCAACAATGCTATAAAATTATATCACGGTCTTTCTAGGCGCACCGTAATCGAAGTGGCGTATTGCCCTCGGTATCAATGGCGCGTCTGGAGCATCTGGTGGCTCCGCCTGCGGCCTGTACCCGCATGGTATTCTACGCGGCCGAGGCGGTACGACGGTACCTCTGGACTCCGCGGCCAGCATAGTCGTAATGGCGCGGGTGCCCACGGGCCGCATAGGTCATCGCGGGATAAAACACGGAATGATCAATCACATCACCACGGCCGCTCGCATAGTCCACCGCATGACTGGCGGTATAGACCGCGTAGGTAGTGTAAGCACTCGGTATATCAAGTCGAGGGGTATGTGATAATATAATAGTACAGCGGCTTATCATTATGACGAAAACCCTTCGCTACAAACATTATAAGACACTAACACGCGCGTCATTAACATGATTACTTATCAAACCAATCAAGAAAGTATTGGGCTATCGCAAACCAACCAATCAAGTTATTCACACAAGGTACTTCTTACTTTATGTTAACAAGTTGGGTTTGTATCCCCAAAGTACTTCATACAATTACTCTTTAAAGACGTTTCTTTCATGAAAGGTCACCTGATATACCGTAGTATAAAAATAGAGTGATTATCTTTTAAGTAATCCAAAACACTTCCCTTTGTAAAATCAAGTAACAACATTATTTTCCAAGCGTTCAAGTTTGCCTAATTTCAAATGCTCAAGTTTTCATTTTTGAAAGGTTTAGTAGTTCATAGTTAATCACTTATAATATAATTCTCTTTTAAAACAATCGAGAAACATATGCCTTATATGTGAGTAGGTTATTCTTGTTCATAATCAATCTTATTAAAGCGACCATGATCTAGGAAATGTAATATCATTTTGTCTCATCTTAGCTTCATGCATATGGAGGTTTCTCTTGGTTTTAATAATACTTAATTAGTCAATACATTTCCACTTATGTACTGCGATGGTTTGTTCGATACTTCTTACGATTTCGAAATCAGTAAAACATTATTCCTTTTAAAAACCAAGTACTCATTACTCACGAATGAGGTTTCACACTTTTTAACAAAATTCAGATTAATTCAATTAAGTCAAGTCTCTTATCTTTTAAGATCAAGTCTCTTAACTTCTTAAATCAATAAACCATTCTTTTTACCTTCCTTAAGTCGTTATACCTAACTTCCCATAAAGCTAGTATAACTTTTAAGTTTTAAAACCAAGTATTACTCTTCTTTCAAAAAGGTTTCTTAATACTCTTGAAATACTTCAAGATTCGTATTATTCAGGCTTAAGTCAAAAGACATTGACGTAATTATTATTCAGTTAACACACATCGTCTCTAGTACTATATATATATTCTTTAAAATATCATGCTCAAGAGGATAGGAAGAATCACATACCTCGCGATGATTATCGACTATTAGCAAAGCGCTCGCGGCTATAACGGCTAGCCTTTTCCACCTTTCAAGTAGTACATGCTACTGCTCATGAACATTCAACCTATAAAGGTTATATAGGTCTATCAACCTACATTAATAATCTTACGATGTGATTTTAGTTCAAGTCTTTTACGTAATATCCTACATTACGGTTCAAATCTCTTCTATGAATCTTATATTCATTTCTAAACAACTACTGATTATGTAATTTCCAATTACAATAGAAGGATAAATTATTTACCTCGATAAGCCCAAAATTATCCAAGTTTAATGTCGATCGAACAGCGTTTAGCTCTACTCGGGTGCTCGACCGCTCCAAATAACCCTTAGAAGTTCTACGAAACTTCTTCCTAATACTTGACCAAGCTGTGAAGATTTTCCTTAGGATTTCGTTTAGTATTGAAGGAAGTATAATAGTATTTACGGGCTTTTAGTATAAGTGTAACCTTGGAATACTACAAGGTATATGGGCGAGGTATTTTGGAATAGTAACAATACTTGGAGAGTATTTCTACCAAGAGGGGGTGTATTTTACGAAAACAACTCAAGGTAGGGGTACCTCGGCCAAGGCCACTTGGAGGGTGTGTACCCCTCGACCAGGGCCTTCTCAAAGGGGAGGGTGCTCCATGGAAATCTCTCGAGAGAGGGGAAGGGATTTCAAGACTTAGGGATTTTGTGGATGAATAAGTCTTCACAAAGGGGTATTTATAGGACAACGAGGGCCAAGATCAAGCCAAGTGGTAGGCAAGTGTAAGGTCAAGATTTGGACAAGTGTTTGTGGGTCCTTGCTCAACAACTAAACAAAATATCCTACCAACTCCCTCTCCAATCGTCCAAAATGGCGCCACAAGTCCACCAATTAGAGGGTGACAAGTGTCGCCCTCTTGTTGAATCAAAATATTTAGTCTCTCGAAAAATCCATAAAATTATAAATGACATAGCGGAATTTTCCCTTAGAAGTTTTGGAAGGCGTTTAGTCGGAAGCGATTCTTTTAGTGTGGTGTGCACAAAATTTGGTCTAGCCTAACTTTAAGGCTTAAATTTTTATCGTGCGCCCTCGCGTACATACTCTGGAAATATGGGGTATAACACTTAGGGCTTGAGGCAGTGCATTACACTAGCCTCTTACCCATTCTGCGATATTGCGTTGGCTAGTTTAGTCGTGGTTGCTTTCGAGGTGATGATGCTCTTCCGGTGTTTGGGAGTAGTTCTGAGGCCTTCATGGATCACTTTGCCTCACGAGATGAGGAGAGCCGGGTAGGCAGATTCTTGACCTTGAGGCAGAACGGGAGGACTATCAGGGAGTATAGCTTGGAGTTTGACTCCTTGGCCAGACATGCGCATACTATTGTAGCTGACATGGCGGATAGGGTTCATCGTTATGTGTTGGGGCTTGACCATCATATGATTACCACATGCTTGGGTGTGGCTCTTCAGCCCGGTATGGACATCGCCCGGATGCAGGCCTATCGCGAGGATAGAGGATAGAGAGGAGGACGGATTGACTCGAGCGGCCGAAGGCGAGGACGCCGAGTCTCGAGGCGGTTTCGAGGCGGACAACCTCAGCAGCAGACCATGTCCACTTTCCAGCCAGCACAGAGTGCTTCTTCACGGCTTTACGGCAGAAGTGCGATCGGCCAAGTCATTCGGGGCGGTCGAGGGCTCGGGACTTGAGATTTCGGGGAGGCGAGCCGTCGCGTCGGGACCACCAGCGCCTCGGTGTGCTCGTCGGTAGGTTTTACGAGCGAGTGTCGCGAGCCGGGAGCTTGTTACACTTGTGGCGGCGAGGCCATTTGAGAGAGACTATCCGTCTAGGCGGCATGGGTGGTGCAGTGCGGCCGGCATGATCATTCTTTGGGTCTTCTTCTCCCGGTGGTTATCGCCGGAGGCGAGGTACTGCGGACGGCGAGCGCGGTAGAGGTCGTGGTGGTGGTTCGATTCTAGCGGTCCTGCGAACCGCATATATTCGTGTGACCGCCGAGGATCGGGAGGCTTCCACGGCGTCGTCACGGTACATTATTGATTTGGTGTGATGTTTATGCTTTGATAGATCGAGTTCTACCTTGTCCTATATACGCCCTCTTATTGCGGGTAGAATCGGGATAGGCCGGTCGATAGAGCCTTTTGAGGTAGATCGCGATGGGTGGTTCGGTGTTAGGCGGCGGGTGTCTGAGAGGTTGTCGGTATTCATATCTGATCGTCGGACCCTTGTAGACTTGATAGAGTTGGAGATGTGATTTTGATGTCATTATGGGTATGGTGGTTGGCTTCTTGTTATGCCAGCGTTATTTGGGAGACGAGTTGGTTCGGTTCCAGTTTCCTAGCGAGCCATTTATCGAGTGGAAGGGCAACACAGCGTCGCCGAGGGGTAGATTTATTTCATACCTCAAGGCTATGAAGATGGTGCAGAAAGGGTACATCTATCATCTGGTTCGGGTATTTGATACAGAGGTTGAGGTGCTAGTTCTCCAGTCAGTGCCAGTGGTTAGGGAGTTTCCAGATGTGTTCCCAGATGATCTTCCAGGTATCCCTCCTGAGAGGGAGATTGAGTTTTGTATTGACATGTTGCGGACACTCGACTATTTCCATTCGCCATACATGATGGCACTCTTGAGTTGAGGAGTGAAGGACCGGTGAAAGATTTCTTTGGAGAAAGGCTTTATCGGGCCTAGTGTATCTCCGCAGGGCGCCGATTTTGTTCGTGAAGAAGAAGAATGATGGGGCCAGCTGCGTATGTGTGTTGATTCTGACGGTGAATAATGTAACCATTAAGAATAGTACCCCCTCCCGGGATTGATGATTTGTTTGACGATTGCGAGTGCGAGTGTTTCTCAAAGATAGACTGCGATGCAGTTATCATCAGTCTGAGTTCGAGGCGACGTCCCAAAGCGCATTCGGGACCGGTATGGGCACTATGAGTTGAGGTTATGTCTTTCGGTTTGACCAACGCTCAGCGGTATTTATGGATTTGATGAGCGGGTGTTCAAGCCATTTTGGATACATTTGTGATAGTATTCATTGATGACATCTGGTTTATTCGCGGACAAGAAGGATCATGCGAATCGGAGGGGCGGTACCAGGGTCCTCGGGCCAGCGATTGTCGCGAAGTTCTCAGTGTGAGTTTTGGTTGGCCTCGATGGCATTCTGGGGCATATTATTGGGGCGATGGTGTTGGTGGATCGGCAAAGATTGAAGCGATCAAGTCTTGGCGAGACCTCTACTCGGCCAAGTGCAGCGATTTCTTAGGACTTGTGGGTTATTATCGTAGGTTTGTGGAAGCGGTTGCTTGATTTCAGCAGTTGACTAGGTGACTCGAGCGGCCAAGTTCCGTGGGCGAGAGGCTTGCGAGAAGGGTTTCCGATTCTTGAAGGAAAGGTTGACTACAGCTCCAGTTCTTACTCTTCCTGAGGGGTTAGACGGGTACGTAATCTATTGTGATGCCTCGGGTATCGGGCTAGGGTGTGTTTTGATGCAACACGAAAAGGTTATAGCCTATGCTTCGGCGATTCTGGAAGCATGAGAGAATTACCTACCCGTGACTTAGAGTTGGCGCGATTATTCATACCTTGAAGATTTGGAGACATTATTTGTATGGGGTTCATGTGGATATTTATACAGACCACAAGAGCCTTGATATATCTTGAGGCGAGAGGAGCTAAACTGCGGCGAGGCGGTGGTTAGAGTTCTTTGAAAGATTATGATGTTGATATTCTATACCATCGGGAAGGCCAGCGTAGTTGATGATGCCTTAGTCGTAGATCGATGGGGAGCTGTCGATGCGGCGGAGAGGCAGGACATGGTCCGTCAGATCCACGGCTTGCGAGCCTTGGGGTTTGATTGATCGTCACGGCGATAGTGAAGTGCGGGTTCGTGAGGTTGCGAGTCTTCCATCGTTGATGAGGTGAAGGCGGCAGTTTGAGACCCGATGTTGGTGCGGTATCGAGATCGGCTCTTCGGGAGGAGAAGAGTCTATTGAGTAACTTTGATGAGTCTTGAGATTTGAGGCGGTTGTGTGTGTTCCGATGTGTCAAGACTTCGTCGGCAGATTTTGGGGAGGCTGCGGTGCTCGTTATTCTATTCATCAAAGTCGACCAAGATGTACCATGACCTCGGATGTTTGTATTGGTGGGATGGCACGAAGAGGGGCGTGGCGAGTTTTGTTGCCTGATGTCCTAATTACCCGGAGTCGAGTCGAGCACGAGGCCAGTGGATTATTGCGATCTATTGAGATTCGACTTGGAAGTGGGAGGTGATCAACATGGACTTTGTTCTGAGGTTACCTTGTATTCGGAGGAAGTATGACTCCATTTGGGTTATTATTGGTGTGAAATCAGCCCATTTCCTTCGATCGGGGCAGCGTTTTGGTGAGACTATGCGGTGTACATCGGAGAGATTGTGAGTGCGGTGTCGGTGTCGATTATATCCGATAGGGAGCCCGATTCTGGCTAACCAGAGGTCTTTCGAGAAGGGTTTAGGGGCAGGTGAGTCTCGATCTGACATTCCATCCTCGGGTAGCGGGCGGCGGCGTACTATCGACAACGAGGATATCTGCGAGCTGCGTGATTGATTCGGTAGTGGGAGGATCATTTGCCTCTTGTGGAGTTTACTTACAACAACGGCTACCATTCGGTATACGAGATGGCGCCATCGAGGCTTTATATGGCGGAAATGCGGTCGCGATTGGTTGGTTCGGCGTGGGCGAGTGCGATTAGTTGGCGGACTTGGTTCAGCGGTGTGGATAAAGTAAAGCTTATCGGAGAGGCGTAGCGACTCGAGTCGGCGAAGTCATATGCGGATAATCGGCGTCGGCATTTGGAGTTCGGTGAAGCGATTGGGTCTTCTTGAAGGTGTCACCCATGAAGGGTGTGATGAGATTCGAAGAAGGAAACTTCGGCCCAAGGTATATTGGGCCACTACGGATCGTCCGTCGAGTAGGCAAGGTTGCCTATGAGTTGGATCTGCCATCGAGTTAGAGGCGGTACATCCGGTCTTCCATGTTTCTATGTTGCGGAAGTGTATCGGTGATCGGCGAGTTTTCCCTACTAGTGAGGTCGGTGGCGGAGGGTTATCGTATGAAGAGAGTCCCATAGCGATACTCGATCGCCAGTCGAGGACTGCGGACGAGGATGTAGCAGTCAAAGTCTGTGGAGGAATGATAACCCGGAGGAGATGACTTGGGAAGCGGAGGAGGACATGTTGAGGAAGTATCCTCACTTATTTCCTATACCTTCAGGTAATTCACCTTCCCTTACTTGTCAGGTTTTAAATTGAAGTATTTTTTTTGCTTAAATGCTATTATGTGGCCATGTGTGACATTTTTGGTATGTCGGGGTTGTGAAAGGAAACTATGTTGCTAATTGACTCCGTAAGAACATTCGGGGATGAATATTTCTAAGGGGGGAAGAATGTTACACCAGTATTCTGAGACATGTTTTAGAGCGTACGTAAGAACTCACAAGTGTTAAGATTTGAGACTTGTAAGAAATTATCGGAATTATGAAATTTTCGGAAAACGTATTGTTGTGACGAATGGGAGGGCGACACGTGTCACCCCCCTTAGTGATGCCTTGGACGAAAATGTCATGGCTAAGATGGTCATTGACCATAGTATTGTATGACTAAGTCTTGCAAGTAGCAAGCTTGATAATTTTGACTAAGTCAAAGGACCCACAAGGTCTTGATATTTAATAAGAGCTTATCCTAGACACCCAAATGGTTGCATCTTGACCCTCCAAGGTGCTATTTAATACTACTAGTTGCAAGAGTGAGCTTAACACTTAGAAAAATTTCTTGAAAATTTGAAGAACTCATAGAGAGCTCTCGGGTTCCATCTTTTTGAAAAGGAAAAAAAAATTTGTTTCTTGTCCATTTAACACCACACTTTAAACCAAGGTTCTTGAGGGTAGTGTAAGCATATCTCATAGAAAAATCTCAGAAAAAAGATAGTTTTCGGGTTAGTCGCAAAACAAAAACCTAGTTGTCTTTCTAGGTTTTGTTTAGAAGTTTGAAGAAAAATTGTTGGTGTTGTTCTAAGGGTCTCAAGGAGCGGATTGAAGTGTCTTGGAGAGGCTCTAAACTACTAAGGAGCGACTTCGGATTTGGAGTTGGATTAAGATTCGTTGAGGTATCATCTTGTCTTTTAAAGTGTTACAAGATTATATATTTATATTGTTGTTGTTAGCTTTACATGTTGCTAGCATGAAGTTGATATGTTGAAGTTTATAAGTATTATGGATTGCTTGTAGCTTAAATCCGAAATGTTATACAAGCCACTTGAAGATTGGATTACTAATTGGTCGTTTATTAGAAATCGTCGCATGTTACTTACTTGAAGATTATGGTAGTTATAATCAAATGCGACTTGATATCATGTTATGCTACCAATTTGGATTGAAATGGAAATTGGATAAGAATTGGTATTGTTGTATTCATTATGGCCGAAATTGGACTAGTAGTTGTATTAGTTTGTTATCGTTTGTGGGGCGGAATTTTACACGTCTAGTAGGCGTGTAATCCTGATTGATAAATTTCTTTGATTGTGCCTTAAATGTGGCGTGTTTGGTTATTGTATTCGGCCTTGAAAAGGTGGCAAAGATAGTAAAAACAAAGGAGGTCTTGTCAGATTTTCCGTAGAATTTAGCGACTTGACACTTATAAGATTCTACGTTTGAAGTAAGGCTTTAATAGACGTATTGTGAATATTATAGGTTGACATACTACGGGCGGGACTTTGTACTTGGCAAGTGGTTGACCCGGCAAGGTATGTAGAACTTTTCCTATCTTTTGAGCATGACTAGTTGTACGTATATAGTACGGTAGACGTACAAGACTTTTATATCCTTTACTAGTTTTATGAATAGCCAAGTTGGGTGAGTTAGGAGATTAACTCACTTCTTTGAAAGTATTAAGGATGTCTAATGTTTTATTAAAGTTAAGGGACTTGAAGAGTTTTAAAGTATGTGATACTTGTTCCGTTTTAAACGTATAAGTCCCTTGGATAGGAAATTGTTTATGACTAAGGTATAAAGCGAATGTAACGACTTTATGGGGAGTTGGTTATATTTGATTTATGGAAAGATAAATGACTTAATTTTAATGAAAAGGCAATTTGATTTTTAAGGCATCAATTGCCTAAGGTTTTATAACAAAAGGAGTCACTTGATTTAGAAACCTAACTTTATTTCTGAAGGTATTGTGACTTGTCTTGAAAAGAAATTTTGACTTGATACTACGGTTTATAGTATCTTGGAAGTTTTATATGAAAATGAGTCATTTTCAAAAGGTTAGAAGTACGTAGTACTTTGGGTTAAACCCCCGGATTAATTATAACATATTAGTGCCTTAAGTGAACTAAAATGAGAGTGTAGATGAATAAGACTAATAAGAAGTTAGGGGGAGTTCTAACTTGCTTATTTATTGTATGACGGCCGGCTTGAGATAGGGTAAGAGTATAAGTGAGGGGCAGAAACCCCAAGACGTTATACCACACCTATGGGTTCGCTACCCATGATATGATCGGGAGTCTCCTATTATGATGTTGTATGTATTCCCTTGATTACTCTCATTGTTAGTAAGGCACTGTGTACTGTAATTTTGTTATCATCCATGTCTCCGGCTTTGTTTTAAACTTATGTTGTAATTCTGATTGTTTCGATTTTACATACTTAGTACATATTGTGTCGACCCCTTCCTCGAGGCTGCGTTCATCTGCATGAGAAAGGGTAGCAGTGGTGGATCCTCATACTTAGGATCACTTATCGGGCGTCGAAGCTCCATTTCTCGGAGGCTTGTCTCTTTTAGTGATCTTTCCACGATGTTGTAGATTTATGTACATTCGGGGTATGGCGAACCTGTCCATACATTTGTTATTCCTAAGTGCGTATTCACGTATGTGGTTGGGCTGAAGCGATGTTATGATTGTACTTTTGATTATGTTATATTATGGAAGGCGGCCTTATCGGCTAGCCTGGGATGTTGTATTGTTACACATGTGTTCATGTTGTGTATGTTCATTGCTATTCTCGATGTATACGAGCAGGTGCGGGTAGGGCACGATCGTGAACCGGGTCGGGTCGTGACAGTACACGTGACCATGTCACGTAAAGCGTCACTTTACGTGGGGGAGAGAACTTATCTCCCTTTCTTAAACTTTCCTTGGAGTCACAACCCTAATCACAGGGTCCTATTGCGGTGCAGTAATTATCTAATCATCACGCACCGCCTTTAAGTTGGTGTAGATTTCCCAACCTACCAAAGATGCCCTCACCTTTCCGCCGGCAGCACTCGTACTTATTTAATTCTTGCCTTGTACATTTTCCTGAAATTATCCGGAAGGTCGTGGCCCCGACCGCCACACCAAACCAACTCCAAGTACCTCCAAGGGCACTTAACATAAATTCCTTCAAATTCAATTATTACCTACTTTCTGTTATACCCCGTAGTTGCAGGGTATGTATGTGAGGACGTACGTACGAGAGTACGGCAGAAATTTTGAAAGAAAGAAAGATGTGAGTTTTCGGCGGAAAAGTTTCCGGTTATTTGTGAAGAAAAAGGTTCGTTAATGGGAATTGGATTCCCAGATTTGGTATTTGGACTTCATAGATTATATTAGAATTTTGAGATTTTATTTTGGAAATGGTCACGTGGGGCCACGGGAGAAATTCTAGTTTTGTAGGGCGCTTTGTTTTGAGATTTCGGTATTTTGGATATTTTGGAAGGCGAAATATTACAGGTGAATCGGGGCGACACGTGTCACCCCGTGTGGCACCATGGCGATTTTACATTTGTGCACAACACGGTTAGAGTCGTTTTTCGGCGAAGCGTTTTCGCGTAACTGCGAAGGAAAATTCGGCTATGTCGTTTTGTATTTTGCGGATTTTTCAGAGGCGAAACATGCGGACCAGCGGGAGGGTGGCGTGTGTCACCCGCGATGAAACATGTGGGGCGACTTGGCGGAGGCAAGTTGTGGTAGATATTTGTGTAGATATTTGTGAGGTTTTAAGGAGTAGGGTCTAGGGTGAACTTGGCTTGATCTTGGCCTTACACTTGCCTTGCACATGGCTTGATCTTGGCGTTGGTTGGCTTTTGGTTTGCTATAAATACCCCTGGCAGAAGACTTCATTCGTCAAAAATGTTCCAAGTCTTGCTATCCTTCCTCTCCTCTTGTTTGACTCTCGTCCAAGAGCCCTCCCTAGTTAAGGCCTTTGGCGAGAGTCCCCTCCCCTGTGGTGCTAGCCAGTGGGTACCCCACAGCCTAGTTGTTTCGTATAATACCCTCCTTGTGGTATTGAAATACTCCTAGTATTGTTATAATGCCCAAAATACCTTAGCCTTGTACCTTGTAGTATTCCAAAGATACCTCTTACGTAGAGTCAGAAATACTACCTTTTGTCCTTTTTAGTCTCAGCCAGAAACCCTAAGGAAATCTTCATAGTTGGTTGAAGTATTTGAGTAGAAGTTAGTTAGAACTTCTAAGGGTTGTTTGGAGTGGTTTGGAGCGCCTGAGTGGAGCTAAACCTTGCTCGGGATCGACATTATAACTTGGATAATTTTGGGCTTGTCGAGGTAATTATCTTGTCCTCTATTGTAATTGGAAGTTACATGTTTGTTAGAATATATAGTTGAAGTATCTTTGTATATGGAACTATACTTAGTATTCGGCAATGTCTTTTGACTTAAGCTGAAGAATAAAGAACGAATGAATGTATTTACATGGATGTGTGCGATGAACTTGTGTAGTATTCGAGTAGAATTGTACACGTCCGGTAGGCGTGTAAACCCACAGTTGGCTTGGTGGCGGCCTCGATAGAGAGAGATTTACTGTTGCGGGGAGGTCTTCCGAATTTTCTATAGAAAGATAGAAACTTGTGTTTTGGGGTTAATAGACGTTTTGACCTTTATAGGTGAAAGTACTAAGAGTAGCGTATTCTACTCGAGTGGAAAGGGCTAGTGAGTTGTAGTACTTGGAGCATTTTGCTTATTGTCGATAAATCGTCGCGAGGTATGTGAACCTCTTCCTATCTTTTCTAGCATGATTGTTGTGAACTATGTAATGCGGTGACGTACGTGCTAAGTGATTTGGTTGGTTTAAAACATAGGGTGTTATAATAGCTTTATGGGAAGTTAGTTATAACGACCTTATGTAAGTGAAAATGGTTTCTTGATGTTAGAAGTTAAGAGACTTGATCTTATAAGATAAGAGACTTAACTTATTTGTTTTAATGTGGATGTTTGTGAAACCTCATTCGTGAGTAATGAGTACTTGGTTTTAAAGGGATAATGTTTCCGATTTGGAATCGAATGTATCGACAGACCAACTGCGCGTTAATAAAAGGAAAATGTATTGAATAATGATGTGTTGTATTAAAACCATTAGAAACCTCCATCCGCATAAGCTAAGATAAGACAAAATGATATTACATTTTCTAGATCATGGTCGTAATAAGATCGTTATAAACAAGAATAAACTACTCACATATATGACATATATTACTCAATTGTTCTAAAAAAGGAATCAAGTGATTAAGTTTGGGAACTATGAAACCATTTGAAAATGAGAAGCTTGAGTAATTGAAACTAGGCAAACTGGAACTTAGGAAAAGAATGTTGTTACTTGGTTTTGAAAAGGAAGGTGGGTTGGTCATTCTAATACTACGTATCGGGTGACTTTTATAAAAGTAATGGATCTCTTTTAAAAGAACTTAACGTATGTAGTACTTTGGGATTAAAAACCCGGACTTTGGCATAAAATGAAAGTACTTTGAGTTGTGTGAAACTTGCTTATGCTTGTTGTTGTGAAACTTGCCTATGCTTGTGATGATAGCCTTTGTTGTGCAAGTGTGGTATTTCTGTGTTACCGCGTCTCTCGATAGAGGGCCGGTCGACTTGTTGAGAACTTACTTGGACGTGCTGGCAGTGATGGAGAATTCCACGTATGTTTCCATTTTGATTCTTGTCTTGTTGATGTCACATTGACATGTCTACACCGATGCAGAATTCCGGGGGCATGCGGCCATGCGGTCGGGTTGATTACCCGATATATTGTTATTGTGGTTACATGGACATGTCTACACCGAGGTAGAATTCCGGGGGCATGTGGCCATGCGGCAGGGTTGATCACCCAGTATATTATTGTTGATGTCACATGGACGTGTCTACACCGAGGTAGAATTCCGGCATGTGGCCGTGGGGCATTGGTATTATTGTTGCATCGTGGACATGTCTACACCGGCGCAGACCGGCATGCGCCGTGATGCGAACATGATTGATGTTGTGGGCGTGAGACCCATAGTTATATTGAGTGATGACTTGAGGCGTGAGTCACCGATCGACATGATCGCTTTATGTTGTGAATTGTAGTTTGGTTATCATACATGTCTCTGCTTATATAGACTAGTATGATTTCATTCTGATATTTTTACTGATTTCACATACTTGGTACTGTTGTCTTGACCTCCTTGAGGCTGCGTTCATGCCGCAGTAGAAGTACATCGGTCGTGGATCCGCTCTTAGGATCATTCGGCGTATTGGGAAGCTCCGTTTCTTGAGGCTTATCTTTTGGTATGTGTTCCCGAGTTGTAGGTTCTTGTACATTCGTGGGTATGGCGGCCCCTGTCCGTCATAGTTGTAAATCTTAAGGTCTGTAATCTTGTTGTGGCGGGGTTGTAAAGGATTAAAGTTCGAGTTTTATGTATATACGAAGGCAACCGTTTTGGTTGGCTGTTTATTATTATATCTCTTGTTTCATGACTCATGTTTTATTTTCCGGTTTTCTACGATGTTGTATCACTAGGTGCAGGATAAGGCACGATGAACGCCCCGAACGTCGTTACAAAAGTGGTATCGAGCGATTAATCCTCGGAAAGTGTCTACGAACCGTGTCTAGTAGAGTCTTGATTATCGATGTGTTGTGCACCACATCTATAATCGAGAGGTCGCAGAGACATTTAGGATTAGTTTCCATTCTTCTCATTACGAGATCGTGCCTTAGAGCCGTGTTGTAAGTTGGACCCTCCGACGTATCTCGTTTTACAGTTATGCCTCCGCCGCAAGGCTACGAGCCCAAGGGCAAGGCGGCGAGGTGCTGCTAGTGAGATCTGAGGAGCACGAGGCGCGAGCCGGACAACACGAGTTGTGCTTGACGGCGGGTTTGTGGACGCCGCCCAGTGAGTTTAGAGCCGCAGCCATGGCTGATGAGACTACGATACTCGAGCCTCCACCCCACCGGGGCAGGAGATGGGTTACAAGAGATGGCGATTCTTGGCGCCGTGGTCGTGGCAGATATGAGGATAAATTTGGATCGCAGCAGTTCGATTCGAAAGAGCACGATGGTTCACCCCGAGCAGATAGTTTGAGGCTACGGGACTTTACGAGTTGTAGCCCGCGAGTTTTATGGGTCGAGGCACGAGGATGATCGCAGGAGTTCATCCGGCGATTCTGACGATCACGCGGTGATCAAGGCTTCAGAGACCGAGTGCGTGACCTTTGTTCGCATCGGCCGCGTGATACCGCGATCGGTTTGATTCATGAGCTTTCCGGGAGAGCATGCACCTCCAGCGGTATGGGATGAGTTTTCGGGCTTTCTCACGCACTGCCTCCGCAGATGAGAGAACGCGGGCGAGATTTTTGATACTTAGGCAGAGCGGGCGTGCGGTTGGGAGTACAATGTGAGTTCGACTCATTAGCGACGTCCCGTTGTTAGTAGCTAGTATGGAGGATCGAGTGCACCGATATGTTACGAGGGCTCGATGATTACATGTCGAGGCATGTTCGGAGTAGCCCTTCGCCGCATGGACATTGCCGCACGCAGCTCATCTGACCGGGATGTGAGGCACGGAGAGGTCGGCGAATGACGAAGATCAGCGAAGAGGCGAACAACGAGGTCCTTTGGTGACTTTCGAGGCGGACCGCCTCGGAAGATACTAGTTTTGTACCTCCGCCCGGCAGAGTGGTCCTCCACAACCTTGAGTATTCGGGAGCGTCGGGGCTCGAGGTTGAGTTTCGAGGAAGTAAGGTGTTGGCGGACGGTCACCCCTACCTCGTGTGGTCGATGTGGTAGACCGCATTTCGGGAGTGTCGTGGTGCGAGGAGCTTGTTATTTTTGCGGCCAGCAGGCCATTTGCGAGGAATGTCCGACCAAGGTAGCACGGATGTTACGACTCGACCTCTGGGATCGGTGGTGGTTCATCGCCTTCTGATAGCATACTGCCAGGTGGGCCTATGATTAGAGTGGGCGGTAGCCGGGTTTATCCTTAACCTCTAGAGTTTTGGTATGCTTGTTATGATGGTCTCATTATTATGTGCTATGTACAAATAGCGTTGTGTTAATTGTGAGTTAGAAAACATGCTTAGTTGGGAGGATACGTATGGGGGCATGGTAAGTGTGAACCTTAGACTATGTCACGACCGAGACCTTGGGGTAAGGTCGTCTTGAGTTAAAGATTTATTTTGACCCTTATCGAGAGTAGTAGTATACGTGGGATTTATTTGTGTGATAAGTCAGTGGGTAGTGTGAGATGGAAGTGGTAGCTTTCATGATGTGAATTAGTAAGATTGTTAGGATCGGGAACAAGAGTTTAGCGTGGTTGGGGTCGGGTTGAGGACCATTTGCGGGTCAAACCGTAACCCGTTGGGGTGGGGTCAGTTCTGGGTGGTCCCGCCAGGTGGTAGGGTCACGAGGATGCTAGGCCCAAGTTTGTGTGACCAATGTATGAGTTCGTGGACGCGTTCGACGAGCGGTTCGTAAAGGCGGGAATGGCCTTAAGGAAGTTTGAGGTTAGTAAGATGACCAAGTTTGAGGTAGTGACTCAGAGATTTTCGAGCGGAAGTAATGGCGAAGTATGGTACGTGCTTGGAGAGTTCGAGTGTTCGAGAAGGGTACAACGAGTAAGGAGGAAGATAACGTGTGTTATCTCGTGGCCAAGCGTGGCGTTGGCAACTTGTTAGAGGAACTTCATCGATATCAGTCTTTAGAAGGAACATTCGACGAATGTTTCTAAGAGGAGAATGTTATACCCGTAGTTGCGTGGTATGTATGTGAGGACGCGTGTAGAGTACGCGAAATTTTGAAAGAAAGAAAGATGTGAGTTTTCGGCGAAAAGTTTTGATTATTTGTGAAGAAAAAGGTTCGTTAATGGGAATTGGATTCCCAGATTTGGTATTTGGACTTCATAGATTATATTAGAATTTTGAGATTTTATTTTGGAAATGGTCACGTGGGCCCACGGAGAAATTTATTTTGTGGGCCCGCTTTGTTTTTGAGATTTCGGTATTTTGGATATTTTGGAAGACGAAATATTCAGGGCGAATCGGGGCGACACGTGTCACCCCGTGTGGCACCCTTGGCCGATTTTACATTTGTGCCAACACCTTGTTAGAGTCGTTTTCGACGAAGCGTTTCGCGTAACTTGCGAAGGAAAATTCCGCTATGTCGTTTTGTATTTTTGCGGATTTTTCCGAGAGGCGAAACATTCGGACCAACGGGAGGGTGACGTGTGTCACCTCACAATGGAAGACATGTGCGACTTGGCCGAATTGGCGGGCAAGTTGTGGTAGATATTTGTGTAGATATTTGTGAGGGTTTTAAGGAGTAGGGTCTAGGGTGCACTTGGCTTGATCTTGGCCTTACACTTGCCTTGCACATGGCTTGATCTTGGCCGTTGGTTGGCTTTTGGTTTTGCTATAAATACCCATGGCTCAAGACTTCATTCGTCCAAAAATGTTCCAAGTCTTGCTATCCTTCCTCTCCTCTTGTTTGACTCTCGTCCAAGAGCCCCCTCCCTAGTTAAGGCCTTTGGTAGAGAGTCCCTCCCCTTTGTGGTGCTAGTGGGGTACCACTGCTAGTTGTTTTCGTATAATACCTCCTTGTGGTATTGAAATACTCCCTAGTATTGTTATAATGCCCAAAATACCTTAGCCTTGTACCTTGTAGTATTCCAAAGATACCTCTTTACGAGAGTCAGGAAATACTACCTTTTGTCCTTTTAGTCTCAAACCGAAACCAGGAAATCTTCATAGTTGGTTGAAGTATTTGAGTAGAAGTTAGTTAGAACTTCTAAGGGTTGTTTGGAGTGGTTTGGAGCGCATGAGTGGAGCTAAACCTTGCTCGGGATCGACATTATAACTTGGATAATTTTGGGCTTGTCGAGGTAATTATCTTGTCCTCTATTGTAATTGGAAGTTACATGTTTGTTAGAATATATAGTTGAAGTATCTTGTATATGGAACTATACTTAGTATTCGGCAATGTCTTTTGACTTAATCTGAAGAATAAAGCCGAATGAATGTATTTACATAGGGTGTATGCGATGAGACTTGTGTAGTATCGAGTAGAATTGTACACGTCCGGTGAGCGTGTAAACCCCACTGGTTGGCTTGGTAGCGGCCTCGATAGAGGAGATTTACGTTGTTGCGGGAGGTCTTAGAATTTTCTATAGAAAGATAGAAACTTGTGTTTTGGGGTTAATAGACGTTTTGACCTTTATAGGTGAAAGTACTAAGAGTAGCGTATTCTACTCGAGAGTGGAAAGGGCTAGCAAGTTGTAGTACTTGGAGCATTTTGCTTATTGTCGATAAATCGTCGCGAGGTATGTGAACCTCTTCCTATCTTTTCTAGCATGATTGTTGTGGAACTATGTAGTACGGTAGGCGTACGTGCTAAATGATTTGGTTGGTTTAAAACATAGGGTGTTATAATAGCTTTATGGGAAGTTAGTTAGAACGACCGTATGTAAGTGACAAGGGTTTACTGATGTTAGAAGTTAAGAGACTTGATCTTATAAGATAAGAGACTTAACTTATTTGTTTTAATGTGGATGTTTGTGTGAAACCTCATTCGTGAGTAATGAGTACTTGGTTTTTAAAGGGATAATGTTTCCGATTTGGAATCGAATGTGTATCGACGGACCACCGCGGCGTTAATAAAAGGAAAATGTATTGAATAATGATGTGTTGTATTAAAACGGTAGAAACCTCCATCTGCATAGAAGCTAAGATAAGACAAAATGATATTACATTTTCTAGATCATGATTTCTTTGTAATAAGATCGTTATAAACAAGAATAAACTACTCACATATATGACATATGTTACTCAATTGTTCTAAAAGGAATCAAGTGATTAAGTTTGGGAACTATGAAACCATTTGAAAATGAGAAGCTTGAGTAATTGAAACTAGGCAAAGCGAACTTAGGAAAAGAATGTTGTTACTTGGTTTTGAAAAGGAAGGTGGGTTGGTCATTCTAATACTACGGGTATCGGGTGACTTTTATAAAAGAAATGGATCTCTTTTAAAGAACTTAACGTATGTAGTACTTTGGGGTTAAAACCGGACTTTGGCATAAAATGAAAGTACTTTGAGTTGTGTGAAACTTGCTATGCTTGTTGTTGTGAAACTTGCCTATGCTTGTGATGATAGCCTTTGTTGTGCAAGTGTGGTATTTACGTGTTACCGCGTCTCGATAGAGGCGGTCGACTTGTTGAGAACTTACTTGGGCGTCTTTGGCGGTGATGGAGAATTCCACGTATGTTTCCATTTTGATTCTTGTCTTGTTGTTGATGTCACGTGGGCGTGTCTACACCGATGCAGACTCGGCATGCGGCCGTGCGGTCGGGTTGATTACGATATATTGTTATTGTGGTTACATGGACATGTCTACACCGAGGTAGAATTCGGGGCATGTGGCCACGCGCGTGGTTGATCACGATATTATTGTTGATGTCACATGGGCGTGTCTACACCGAGGTAGAATTCGGGCGTGTGGCCATGGGCATGGTATTATTGTTGCATCATGGACATGTCTACACCGGCGCAATTCCGGGGCATGCGCCGTGATGCGAACATGATTGATGTTGTGGGCGTGAGACCCATAGTTATATTTGAGTGATGACTTGAGGCGTGAGTCCCCGATCGACATGATTGCTTTTATGTTGTGAATCGTAGTTTGGTTATCATACATGTCTCTGCTTTATATAGACTAGTATGATTTCATTCTGATTTTTTTCTGATTTCACATACTTGGTACATGTTATCGACCTCGCCGAGGCTGCGTTCATGCCGCAGTGAGGTACATCGGTCGTGGATCCCGCTCTTAGGATCATGATTCGGCGTATTAGGAAGCTCCGTTTCTTGGAGGCTTATCTTTTAGTATGTGTTCCACGAGTTGTAGGTTCTTGTACATTCGAGGTATGGCGGGCCCTGTCCGTCATAGTCGTGTAAATCTTAGAGTGCATGTAATCTTGTTGTGGGCGGGGTTGTAAAGGATTAAGCTATTCGAGTTTTATGTATATATCAAGGCAACCGTTTTGGTTGCTTGCTTATTATTATATCTCTTGTTTCATGACTCATGTTTTATTTTCATGGTTTTCTCGATGTTGTATCACTAGGGTGCGGATAAGGCACGAACGCCCGAACGGGTCGTTACACTTTACGCGTCGGTTACCTCAAGTGAACAAGTCACAGAATTAAAAGAAAAACAATGATACCAAAGAAGGAAGGATAATTCACTGGTTACTACCACTTCTCTTCCTTTACCGGATAATCGACTACCGTAAAAGCGGAATCGAGCCAATCTCTCTCTGCAGTCAACGTTGGCATAACAAGAGGCCAACTAGCCCGTACTCATAATATCCTCAAAGTCTGTCATAACAGCTCTGCTAGGTCTTCTAGGGTCCAACGACTGTATCGTTACCGGCAATCATCTACCCGCTCAGCTACCACCCAACACTCACGGGTGTAGTCACCTCGAAAGGTCCTCATGGATTCAGGCTCCATTTCTTTACACTTGGTTTCTCTCTTTCTTATTGGTCGTACTCTTCCCGTACTTCCAAACTTATTCTAGTGTACATACACAGCCTTCATACTGATTCGGGCCTCCTATCTTTGGAGTTACTATTTTAAACAACATAAGGCCATTTAGGCTCTCAACACAGTTCCAGTGGAATCGTCCACGAACGTAAAATGATTAACTAGACTTGGGCCTTGCACCCTCGTGACCCTGTCACGTAGCAGGACTATTAACAACTGATCCCATTCCGTTACAGGCTATGGGGCGACCCTTAATAGTTCCTTAACTCGACTCGGCGTCGTACTTAACTCTTTACTACCCGAGAAAGCCACATATCTGAAGGTTCGGTGGTTATCACATTTTTAGGCTCGCAATTTTCATGCTCCATGCCTACCTTATCAGTCCCAGAACGGGTACAAAACTTATCGTAATACCATAATCGTGTTGTCTTGACCACAACAACCATACTTACTCCATACGGATCTCACCCGTACCATTCTCGAAATCCTACTATGTAGCTCAATCTATTAACATAGTCTTCCATTAATTCCCTTAATAATAACTTCTTAAGGGTCCATTTCCTTCTCAGGCAGTTCATCATTTCCTAATTATCTCAAATTAGTACGTAAAACATTGATGAGAATTCACTAAACTGTTTCATACCTTCCCGATATTTATTTAGTCCTTACCAAATCCTGGTAATCTAAAATCATTCTAGGCAACACGCGTCTGACCCTCATACATAAATCCGTATAGTTGTATGTCACAATACCAACTTCAAACATTACCAACCTGGATACGCAATCCACATAATCTTTCTGGGTCTTCTGCTTTCTCGTGGCGCAAACAATCATAACTTGTTGGGAGAGACGACTAACCATACAACTCTATCGCACGATCTTAGAGTGAGAAGAATGGAAACCAATCCTAAATGTCCTGCGACCTCACGATTATAGATGTGGTGCAAAACATACCGATAATCAAGACTCTACTAGACGCGGTGCAGACACTTTCAGAGGACTAAGCGCTCGATACCACTTTGTCACGACCCGAGCCCGGACATGGCGGTGCCCTACAGGCACCTTTCGGTATACATCGAGAATAGCGGCGAACATACACAGTGATAAAATGCTTAAACATAAAATAACAGGCTAGCCGATAAGGCCACCTACGTAAACTATACAAATAAAACAGTACATTTTTTTCTTTACAACCCAAACCACAATGTGACTACAGACCTCTAGAATAACAACGGCGGGACGGGGCACCATACCACGAATGTACAACAGACAATACCGAGGATAATCCTCGGAATAAAGAGCTTCTCAGCGGTGAGCGGTGATCCTAGGCGAGGATCAACAACACATACTACTGCGGCATGAGCGGCCAGGAAGTCGATGCAACATGTACCAAATATGTGGCGAAAATCGTAATGAAATCATAAGTCTATAATAAAGCGGAGCGGGTATGATAACTCGATTAACGATTACCACGATTGCTTACTAACAATGAGAGTAATCAAAAGTATACTTACAACATAAAAATAGGAAGCTCGCGATCAGCGAGACCACCGCGCGCGATATCATTAAGCAATCCTACTCGCGGGACTATTTCACCGCGTAGGTCGTGTGGACCGCGTGAGGTATTCCTCGCATAGGTGTACCGCCCGCGTGGGACTATTTCACCCGCGTAAGCCCATGGGACTCGCGTGAGGTATTCCCGCGTCATGGGTAGCAAATCCATGGAGCAGGTGGTATAACGATCTTGAGGATTTACCGCTTCATTTATACTCTTACCACAGGCGGGTGGTATAACGATCTTGGGGTTTACCCGCCATTTATACTCTTACCACGGAGAAGGTGGTATAACGATCTTGGGGTTTACCGCCATTTATACTCTTACCTATCTCAGGCCATCATACATAACATAAGCCCTACAAACATCATACATAACATAAGCACTCTGAACATCATCTGATAAATAAGCAAGTTAAGAAATCCCAACTTCTTATTAACCTTATTCATATACACTCTCATTTTAGTTTACTTAAGGCACTAACGTGTCATTATAAATCAGAGTTTAACCCAAAGTACTACGTACTTCTATTCTTTTAAAATGACTCGTTTCATATAAAACTTCCAAGATACTAATAACCGTAGTATCAGTCATAACTACATTTTAAGACAAGTCACAACACCTTTTTAGAAAAATACATTTTCGGGCTTCTAAATCAAGTGACTTCTTTCTTTTAAAACCTTAAGCAATTGATACCTTCAAATCAATTTGCCTTTCATTATTCAAGTCATTCTTCATACTTAACTTACTTAGAGTAAATCACCCTTTTAACTTTCCATAAAGCTATTATAGCAGACTTACCATAAAGCGTTATACTAGCTTTATACTTTAAACTTACTTTCTTCTTTAAAACCAAGAGACTTAAACTAACTTGATGAAGCAAGTATCATATACTTTGAAATTACTTAAAGTCCTTAACTTTTAAAATCCAAGATATCCTTAATATTTAAACAAGTGAGTTAATTCCTAACTCAATCAACTTGGACATTCTTAAAATAAGCCAAGGATATCAAATGGACCTAGATTGTCAAAAACTTGCATGCGTCTACAGTACTATACATTTACAACTTATTCATGCTCAAGAGATTAGAAAGTTCCACATACCTCTTGGTTTAATCCACTTGCTAAGTCGATTAAGCGTCGTGGTATGTCGACCTATAATGACCATGATGCGTCTATTAACTTCTTACTTCAAGCGTAGAATATTCCAGTGCAAAGTCACTAAATTCTACGGAAAATCGGACGACACTTCCTTTGTTTCTACATACTTTGCCACCTTTTTCAAGGCGAATTCAATAACCAAACACGCGCATTTAAGGCCCAACAAAGTAGTTAACAATGAGGATTACACGCTTAATCAAGGCGTGTAATATTCCGCATGATATATAACAAAGTAGTCTAATCTTCAATGTCAATTCGGTATTTAGTGCAACCATACCCATTCTTCTTCCAATTTCTTTTCTATCGAAGTTGTTTAGTATAACATGTTATAAGGCGCGATTGATTATAACAACTATAATCTTCAAGTAGATAACATCGGCGATTCTAATTATCGACCAAATTGTATTTCAATTTCAAATGGCTAAACATGTCATTTTCGGATTTGAGCTTCCAAATTTCCATAACACTTATCAAACTTCATAACACATATCACATGATCATTTCTAACTTATAATAACATGCAATCTTCAATTACAAAAGTAAGACGAAGATTATACCTCATTTAGCCCAAATATTATCCAAGATTACAAGTCGATCCTTAGCAACTTTAGTGTTACACCCCGAAATTTCAGGATATGTTTATAAGAACGTACTAAGAACTTAAAAATGTTAAGATTTGAGACGAGTAACAATTTTTCGGAATTTCGGAATTTTTCGGAAAACGAAATATTGCGAATGCGGGAGGCGTAGCGTGTCACCCCACTTAATGGTCTTGGACGAAAATCACATGGAGAAATGGTCATTTGACCATAATTTAAAAGTCCAAGTCTTGCAAAGACAATTAGCTTGACATTGTTGACTAAGTAAAATGCCACTTGGCTTGATCCTTGTGAAATGCATCCAAACCACCCATTTGTTCTAATCTTGACCCTCCATTTATTTATATAAGCTTACTAGTGCAAGACAAGGCTTAACACTTAGAAAATTTTCAAGAAAACTTGATGGAAACTTGAGGAAGCTCTCGGCCAAGGCTAGGGTTTCAAGGAAAAATTTTCAATTGTTGTCCAATAATCCCCCCACTTTAAACCAAGGTACCTAAGGGTATTGTAAGTGTATCTCAATAGAAAGATCCCGTAAAAATGGTGTTTTCGTATTAGTCGCAAGGCGGAAGCTAAATGAGTTCTTCAACTTTGAAGTTGGAACTTGAAGATAAGTTCTTCATAAGTTTCTAAGGGTTGCTTGGAATGGATTGGAACGTCGAAAAGAGGAGCTAAAGTTGCTAAGGATCGACTTGTAAACTTGGATCATATTTGGGCTAAATGAGGTATAATCTTCGTCTTACTTTTGTAATTGAAGATTCCATGTTATTATAAGTTAGAAATGATCATGTTATATGTGTTATGAAGTTTGATAAGTGTTATAGAATTTTAGGAGCTTAAAACCGAAATGACATGTTTAGCCTTTTGAAATTGAAATACAATTTTGGTCGTTAATTAGAATCGTCGCATGTTATCTACTTGAAGATTATAGTTGTTATAATCAATTGCGGCCTTATAACATGTTATACTAAACAACTTGGATTGAAAATAAATTGGAAGAAGAATTGGTATTGTTGCCCTAATTGCCGAATTGACATTGTAGTTTAGACTAGTTTGTTATATATTGTGGGGCGGAATTTTACATGTCTTGATTAAGTGTGTAATCCCCTATTGTTAACTACTTTGTTGGGCCTTAAATGTGGCGTGTTTGGTTATTGTATTCGGCCTTGAAAAAGGTGGCAAGTGAGTAGAAACAAAGGAGGTGCTGTCCGATTTTCCGTAGAATTTAGAGACTTTACACTTATAATATTCTACGTTTGAAGTAAGATGTTAATAGACATACTATGGTCATTATAGGTTGACATACTGCGTACGGTGAATTGGACTTAGCAAGTGGATTAAACCGAAGAGGTATGTGGAACTTTCTTATCTCTTGAGCATGAATAAGTTGTAAATGTATAGTACGGTAGACGTAAAATATTTTGACAATCTAGGTCCATTTGATATCCTTGGCTTATTTTAAGAATGTCCAAGTCGATTGAGTTAGGGAATTAACTCACTTGTTAAATATTAAGGATATCTTGGCTTTGAAAAGTTAAGAGACTTTAAGTATGTTGAAAGTATTATTGATACTTGTTTTGTTGGAAAGTTTAAGTCTCTTGGTTATAAAGAAGTATGTAAGTTGCTAATGTATAAAGCTAGTATAACGACTTTATGGGAAGTTGGTTATAATAGCTTTATAGAAAGTTAAAAAGAGTGGTTTACTCTAAGTAATTTAAGTATGATAAATGACTTGTTTTAATGAAAGGCAATTTGATTTTAAGGCATCAATTGCCTAAGGTTTTATAAGAAAAGGAGTCACTTGATTTAGAAACCTAACTTTATTTCTAAAGGTATTGTGACTTGTCTTGAAACGTAATTGCGACTTGATACTATGGTTAATAGTATCTAGGAAGTGTTATACTAAAAAGAGTCATTTGTTTTAAAGAGTAGAAGTATGTAGTACTTGGGTTGAATTCCCGGATCTTTATAAAAGACATTTTAGTGCCTTAAGTAAACTAAAATGAGAGTGTAAGTGAACAAGAATAATAAGAAGTTAGGGGATTCTTAACTTGATTATATATTGTGTGATAAGCCGGTAGTGCTTATGTTATGTATGATAGCCGGTTTTGTGCTAGTGGTATATTATTCATTTCGGGGTCTTTCCCCGGGTTTGTGGCATTTGCATATTCCGTGGATTTGCTACCCACGATGCGAGGAATACCTCATGCGAGTCATGAGGCTTATGCGGGTGAAATTGTTACACCGTATTTCTGAGGATATGTTTTAAGAACGTACGTAAGAGCTCACAAGTGTTAAGATTTGAGACTTGTAAAAATTTATCGGAATTATGGAATTGTCGGAAAAACGTAATATTGTGACGAATGGGAGGGCGACACGTGTCACCCCCCTTATGTTGTCTTGGACGAATTGAAGCATGGACACAATGGTCATTTGACCCTTGTTAGGAAGACAAGTCTTGCTAGTAGTCAAGCTTGAGAAAGTTGACTAAGTCAAAGGGTCCAAAGTCTTGATATTTTATAAGACTTCATCCAAATCACCCATTTGTCCACACCTTGACCCTCCATGTCCCATATAATACTACTAGTAGTATGAGAGAGCCCAACACTTAGCAAAATTTACAAAAAATTGGATGAACATCACACAAAGCTCTCGGGTTTCATGTCCTTAGAAAAGAAAAAAATTTGTTCCTTGTCCATTCAACTCCACACTTTAAACCAAGGTTCTTGAGGATATTGTAAGCATATCTCAATAGAAAAATCTCGGAAAAATATAGTTTCGGGTTAGTCATGGCGAAAACCTAGTTGCTTTTCTAGGTTTTGGATTGGAAGTTGAAGGAAAGTTGTTGGTATGGTTCTAAGGGTCTCAGTAGCGGATTGAAGTGTCTTGAAGAGTCTCTAAGTTGCTAAGGAGCAAGCGGTTTGGAATTGGATTTAGATTAGTTGAGGTATAATCTTGTCTCTTAATTAGTGTTACAAGATTATATATATATTGTTGTTGTTAGCTTTACGTGTTGCTAGCATGAAGTTGATATGTTGAAGTTCATAAGTATTATGGATTGCTTGTAGCTTAAATCCGAAATGTTATATTAGCCACTTGAAGTTGGATTACTAATTGGTCGTTTATTAGAAATCGTCGCATGTCACTTACTTGAAGATTATGGTAGTTATAATCAAATGCGACTTGATATCATGTTATGCTACCAATTTGGATTGAAATGGAAATTGGATAAGAATTGGTATTGTTGTATTCTTTATGGCCGAAAATTGGACTAGTAGTTGTATTAGCTTGTTATCGTTTGTGGGGCGGAATTTTACACGTCTAGTAGGCGTGTAATCCCCTATTGATTAATTGCTTTGATTGTGCCTTAAATGTGGCGTGTTTGGTTATTGTATTTGGCCTTGAAAAAGGTGGCAAAGTGAGTAGAAACAAAGGAGGTGCTGTCCGATTTTCCGTAGAATTTAGCGACTTAGCACCTAGAATATTCTACGTTTGAAGTAAGAGGTTAATGGACGTATTGTGACCATGATAGGTTGAAGTACTTAGTATAGTGTATCCTACTTGAAGGATGGATTAGCTATCAAGGTTGAAGTACTTTGGAGCATTTTGCTACTTGTCGATAATCGTCGCGAGGTATGTGAACCTCTTCCTTCCTTTGGCATGATTCTTGTATGGAATATACTTGTGGTATCATTTCATGTTTCCTTACTCTTAGAAGTTAAGAGGTAGTTGTGTGATTTACTCTATGTAGAACTTTTCCTATCTTTTGAGCATGACTAGTTATGCGTGTGTAGTGCAGTAGACATCTGACACCTTGATATCCTTTACTAGTTTTATAAATAGCCAAGTCAGGTGAGTTAGGAGATTAACTCATTTATTTGAAAGAATAAAGGATGTCTTAAGTTTTGTTAAAGATAAGGGACATGAAGAGTTTTGAAGTATGTGATACTTGTTAGTTTTAAAACGTATAAGTCCCTTGGATAGGAAATTGTTGTTGGCTAAGGCATAAAGTGAATATAACGACTTTATGGGAAGTTGGTTATATTTGTTTTATGGAAAGATAAATGACTTGATTTTAGTAATAAGGCAACTTGATTTTAAGGCATCAATTGCCTAAGGTTTTATAATAAAAGGAGTCACTCGATTTCTAAGGTTAAGAGACTAATTGTATTTTTGAAAGTTAAGAGAATTGATTTGAAAGTATATAATACTTGGTTTCAAAAAGTAGAAGTCTCTTGGTTACAAAAGGAAAGAGTTTTGTCTAAAACCATAAAGGGTTATAGCGGCTTTATGGGAATTTGGTTATAACGACTTTATGGAAAGTTAAGAGAATGGTTTTCTCTAATAAAGTAATCAAAGAATTAACTTGTTTTAAGGAAGGGCAATGTGATTTAAAGGTATCACTTGCTTAAAGCTTTTATGTATTCGGTCACTTGATTTAGAAGCCGAGAAATGTATTTCTAAAAGTATCGTGACTTATGTGAAATGTACACAAGACTGGATACTACGGGTGTTAGTATCTTGGGGTTTACACAAAAAGGAGTCTCTTAAAAAGAATGTACGTACGTAGAACTTTGGCCTGTTTAATTGAGAATAATTCTATGTGATGCCTTGATTAGTACTTTGGCTTGATAAATTGAGAATTTGTCTAAGTGTGCCTTGATTAGTACTTTGGCTTGATTAATTGAGAATTTGTCTAAGTATGCCTTGATAAGTACTTTGGCTTGATTAATTGAGAATTAGTCTAAGTGTGCCTTGATAAGTACTTTGGCTTGATTAATTGAGAATTTGTCTAAGTATGCCTTGATTAGTACTTTGGCTTGATTAATTGAGAATTTGTCTAAGTATGCCTTGATAAGTACTTTGGCTTGATTAATTGAGAATTAGTCTAAGTGTGCCTTGATAAGTACTTTGGCTTGATTAATTGAGAATTTGTCTAAGTATGCCTTGATAAGTACTTTGGCTTGATTAATTGAGAATTAGTCTAAGTGTGCCTTGATAAGTACTTTGGCTTGATTAATTGAGAATTTGTCTAAGTATGCCTTGATAAGTACTTTGGCTTGTTAAATGAGAATTATTATATTTGTGCCTTGATAAGTACTTTGGCTTGATTAATTGAGAATTAGTCTAAGTGTGCCTTGATAAGTACTTTGGCTTGATTAATTGAGAATTGCCTATGTGTGCTGGCGATAGCCTTTGAATGCAAGGATTATGTTTTATTAAGTTGTCGCGACTCTCGGTTGGAGTAGGTTGTCTTGTTATATGTTACTTGGGCGTCTGCAAGCGGTGATGTGGGATTCCACGGGTATCTTAGATTATTTGTAGTACTTGGGTTAAATTCGGATTTTTATAGAAGACATAGTAGTGTACATTTTTGTTTGTGGTAGTCGAGATAGGGTAAGAGTATAAGTGAGGTAAACCCCAGATGCTATACCACCTTCTCGAGTAAGAGTATAAGTGAGGTAAACCCCAGACATTATACCCACTGCTTGTTTTGTTTGATGGTCGGTTGAGATAGGGTAAGAGTATAAATGAGGCAAGCCCGAAGTTATACCACCTCTCGAGTAAGAGTATAAGTGAGGGTAGACCCCAGATGCTATACCACACCACCACCTTCTCCCGAGGGTAAGAGTATAAGTGAGGTAGACCCGAGGCGATATACCGGTGGGACTTGGTGTTCATGTATGCCTATTGGTGTATTATTATATCTGGATTGTGGCGGTGATGTGGGATTCCACGGGCGGGAGATATATATATGTGTTGTGTATGTATGCGTGACGGTGAGGTGGGATGCCACAGGCGCGTCACGTGATTATATTTTACACTTATAGGTATCGGCGGTGATGGGGATTCCACGGACACGCTTGATATTTTGTGACTTGATCGCGTCCCAGTTGGTAGAGTAGTAAATGTGCCCTCGCTTAAAAGGGCGGATTATACTTATGGAAGATAAGTAGGTTATATAGAAATGAACTTAATGATTTGTCCTAGTCATGTGCGTAAGAATGAGGCTATAACCTTTATTGAAAATGGGAAAAGATAATAAAGTGCGATTAAGTTCATAAGTGGTAATGACACGGCAGGATCTGGTATGTATTTTTATACTTGTCCCTGTCTTTCTTTTATCTGATTATGATACATTTCTTGTATGTTATTTCTGTTCCATATTAAATTTTTGTTATGCGACCCGCTTGAGCTGCGTTAAATGCCGCGAGTTATAGGTACCAGGTTGGCGATCCTTGCTCTTAGGATCTCGGTTACATTTTAGAAAGCTCCATTTGCTCGGAGGCTTATCTCTTGTGCAGTTTCCACGAGGTAGTAGATTCATGTTTATTGAGTATGGCGGGGCCTGTCACGCCACGATTGTTATGTTAAAACTCTTAAGTGCAGTAGTCAAATATTGTGGGTCGGTTTGTAAAGGAGAGGCAAGCTGCTTGGTTGTTTTTATATATGTCGGAAGGTAGCCTGTCGGCTAACTTTGTTGTTTTATCTCATTGTTTATTTTGTAAGTTTCATGTATGTTCGTGATTATCTCGATGTATACTGTAAGGGTGCCCGGGTAGGGCACGGTCGCGCCCGGTGGTCGTGATAGAAATAGTCCCGTGCGGGCGGATCTGATCTATCGCGAGAATACCTCATGCAGTCCGTAAGGGCTTATGCGGGTGAAATAGTCCGCGAGGAATACCTCATGCGGGTCCACGCGACCTATGCGGGTGAAATAGTCCCAGTGTAGGATTGCTTAATGATCTGCGGCGGGTGGTCCTTCTTTGATCGTGAGCTTATATTTTATATTGTAAGTATACTACTATTTACTCATTGTTAGTAAGGCCTTTGTGTCTTATTAATTGAGTTATCATACACATCTCGAGTTTTATTTTAGACTTATGATTTCATTCTGGTACTTTGATTTCACATATTTGGTACATGTTGTATTGACCTCCTTGAGTGCGTTCATCTGCGGTAGAAGTGCAGTTCTTGATCCTCGCTCTTATGATCAATGTTCATCTGTTGAGAAGCTCCTTTATTTGGAGGCTTATCCACAGTATTGTCGGTTGTTGTACATTGAGGTATGGCGGGGCCTGTCATGAGTTGTTATTCTTAGAGGTATGTAGTCACATTGTGGTTTGGGTTCTAAAGAAAAAAAAAGTATTGTTTTATGTGTATATTGTACGGAAGGCGGCCTTATCGGCTAGCCTGTTATTGTTTTGCTTTTAAGCATTTTATAAGTTGTGTATGTTCCGCTGCTATTCTCTGATGTATACCTAAAGGGTGCGGGTAGGGCACGATGTGAGCTTGGGGTCGTGACAAAAGTGGTATCGAGCGATTAGTCCTCGGAAAGTGTCTGAGGCAGTGTCTAGTAAGTCTTGATTATCGGTGTGTTGTGCACCACATCTATAATCAGGAGGCTGCAGGACATTTAGGATTGGTTTCCATTCTTCTCACTCTAAGATCGTGTGATAGAGTTGTATGGTTAGGGTCGTCTCTCCCTAACAAGTTATGATTGTTTGCAGCTACGAGAAAGACAGCAATGACCCAGGAATGATTATGTGGATTGCGTATCCAGGTTGGTAATGTTTGTAGTTGGTATTGTGACATACAACTATGCGGATTTATGTATGAGGTCGACGTGTTGCCTAGAATGATTTTAGATTACGAGGATTTGGTAAGGACCAAATAAATACCGGAGGTATGAAACAGTTTAATGAATTCTCATGAAGGTTTTACACTAATTTGAGATAATTAGGGAATGATGAAATATCGGAGAAAAATGGACCCTTAAGAAGTTATTATTAAGGGAATTAATGGAAGACTATGTTAATAGATTGAGCTACGTAGTAAGATTTCGAGAACGGTACGGGTGAGATCCGTATGGAGTAAGTATGGTTGTTGTGGTCAAGACAACACGATTATGGTATTACGATAAGTTTTGTACCCGTTTACGGGGGGACTGATAAGGTAGGCATGGAGCATGGAAATTGCGAGCCTAAGAATGTGATAACCACCGAGACCTTAGGTATATAAGGCCTTCTCGGGTAGTAAAAGTTAAGACAGACCAAGGAAAAGAGTTAAATACGACGCCGAGTCGGGTTGGGAACCTATTAAGGGTCGCCTCATAGCTTGAAATGAAATGGGATCAGTTGGTAGTAGTCCCGCTACGTGACAGGGTCACGAGGGTGCAAGGCCCAAATCTAGTTAATCATTTTACGGGTTCGTGGACGTGTTCCACTGGAACCAAGTTGTGAGAGCCGTAATGAGCCTTATATTGTTTAATTTAGTAACTCCAAAGAGTGGAGGCCAGAATTAGTATGGAATTTATGTACGTATGCTAGTATAAGTTTGGAAGTACGGAAAGAGTACGACCAGTGAAAAAGAGAGCAACCAAGTGTAAAGAAATAAAGCCTGAATCCATGAGGACCTTTCGAGGTGACTACACCCGTGAGTGTTGGGTGGTAGCTGAGCGGGTAGATAATAATTACCGGTAACAATACGTTGACCCCAGCGGACCCAGCGAGCTGTTATGACAGACGTTGAGGTCATTATGAGTACGAACTAGTTGGCCTCTTGTTATGCCAACGTGGACTACATAAGAGAGATTGATTCGGTACCAGTTCCTGGTAAGTCGGTTATCGAGTGGAAAGGAGGAGAAGTGGGGGTAACCAGTGAATTATCCTTCCTTCTTTGACATTGTTGTTTTTAATAAGTCTGTGTGACTTGTTCACTTGAGGTAATTGACGCAGAAAGTTGGTAATAATTGAATTTGAAGGAATTTATGTTAAGTGCCCTTGGAGGTACTTGGAGTTGGTTTGGTGTGGCGGTCAGGGCCACGACCTTCCGGATAATTTCAGGAAAATGTACAAGGCAAGAATAAAATAAGACAGTGCCACGTGAAGCGAGGACATCTTTGGTAGGTGGGAAAATCTACACGAACTTAAAGGCGGTGCATGATGATTAGATATTTACTGGACCGCGAGAGGACCCTGTGATTAGGGTTGTGACTCCAAGGAAAGTTTTAGTAAGGGAGATAAGTTCTCTTCCCCACGTAAAAAGGACAGTTTTACGTATTATGGGGTTGCGTGTACCCATGTTGTTAGACGCGGGATATGAGACTGGTAAGGTCTTCGGTATCGTCATGCCATAGGTTCTGATTGCAGATAACAGTGGGAAAAGTGTGTGTTGAAATTAAGAACGGCGCCCAAGTAGTCGAGGAAGTATCGTGAGGACAAAAATGCAGGTTGTACGCATGTATGAAACTGTACGATTATGAATCAAGATAGAAATACTTTGCTAATAGTAAGCCTAAGGTAAGGTTCTGACCAGATTGATAAAGAGAATACGACTATTGTTATGTATGTTGCACGAGATATGATGACCCCAGACTAGTGTAAGACCATTAGTAAATAATGGGAAGTAAGAACATTTCGAGGAAATGTGGTAAACCTAGCTATAGGCTCTACAAACTGGTAAATGAAATCTCCCCCCCTAAATTGTGATTGACAGGAAATCTTAGCCAGGAGGCAAGCAAAAGAATCAAATCTAAGTTAATGACCAAGTTTGGTTGCAACAGAGAAAAGGAAACAGGAACCATAATTGAGATTAAGGACACCCGAATATTTCGCAGGAATGAGAAAGACTTTCAGTTATTGGAAGATATGTTGACCACGACTATAGTTCTAACCCCTCCTGTGAGACTAGAGGGTTAGGTTATTATTGTAACACGTAGGGTGTTGGGCAGCCAGGTAGACTGGACGTGGTCCGTGAGGTTCTTCAGTTACCGAGCCTAGGGGTTCGATTATTTGTTTCCAAGGTTAATGAAGTTTAGATCCGAGAGGTTGCCGAGTCTTCCGTCATTGAGGAGGTAAAGAGGCGACAGTTTGAGGATCCAGTTATGATATGGTATCGAGATAAGGCTCTCCGAGAAGAGAAGAGCCTGTTTGAGTAGCACCGGATGGGGTGCTGTGATATGAGGATAGATTGTGTGTACCCGGTGATGCGCAGACTAGTCGGCAGGTTTAGGGAGGCATACGGCTTATTGCTCAAATTGTTCGGGTCGACTAATTTGTGTCGTGACCTCGAGATGTATGTATGGGTAAGATGACGGAAAAGGGACATAGCGAGTTCTTGCCGCTTAGTGTCAGAGTTAGTAGCAGTCATGGTTGAGCACCAGAAGCCCAGTAGGCTATTGCAGGCGATTGAAATCCCAACCTAGATATGAGAGGTATTTAATATGGATCTTGTTACAGGGTGGCATCGTACTCAGAGGAAGTGCGATTCCCTGGGGGTCATGGTGTTATACCCCGTAGTTGCAGGGTATGTATGTGAGGACGTACGTACGAGAGTACGGCAGAAAATGTTGAAAAGAAAGAAAGATGTGAGTTTTCGACGGAAAAGTTTCCGGTTATTTGTGAAGAAAAAGGTTCGTTAATGGGAATTGGATTCCCAGATTTGGTATTTGGACTTCATAGATTATATTAGAATTTTGAGATTTTATTTTCGGAAATGGTCACGTGGGCCCACGAGAAATTTACTGATTTTGGGGCCCGCTTTGTTTTGAGATTTCGGTATTTTGGATATTTTGGAAGACGAAATATTCAGGCGAATCGGGGCGACACGTGTCACCCCATGTGGCACCCTTGGCGATTTTACAATTGTGCACAACACGGTTAGAGTCGTTTTCGACGAAGCGTTTCGTAGCTGCGAAGGGAAAATTCGGCTATGTCGTTTTGTATTTTTGCGGATTTTTCCGAGAGGCGAAACATTCGGACCAACGGGAGGGTGACATGTGTCACCTCACAATGGAAGACGCGCGACTGGCCGAATCGGCGGCAAGTGGTAGATATTTGTGTAGATATTTGTGAGGGTTTTAAGGAGTAGGGTCTAGGTGCACTTGGCTTGATCTTGGCCTTACACTTGCCTTGCACATGGCTTGATCTTGGCCATTGGTTGGCTTTTGGTTTTGCTATAAATACCCCCTGGCTCAAGACTTCATTCATCCAAAATGTTCCAAGTCTTGCTATCCTTCCTCTCCTCTTGTTTGACTCTCGTCCAAGAGCCCTCCCTAGTTAAGGCCTTTGGCCGAGAGTCCTCCCCTTTGTGGTGCTAGCCATGGGTACCCACAGCCTAGTTGTTTCGTATAATACCCTCCTGTGGTATTGAAATACTCCTAGTATTGTTATAATGCCCAAAATACCTTAGCCTTGTACCTTGTAGTATTCCAAAGATACCTCTTTACGAGAGTCAAATACTACCTTTTGTCCTTTTAGTCTCAAACCGAAACCCTAAGGAAATCTTCATAGTTGGTTGAAGTATTTGAGTAGAAGTTGGTTAGAACTTAAGGGTTGTTTGGAGTGGTTTGGAGCGCAAAGTGAGCTAAACCTTTCTCGGGATCGACATTATAACTTGGATAATTTTGGGCTTGTCGAGGTGAAAGTACTAAGAGTAGCGTATTCTACTCGAGGTGGAAAGGGCTAGCGCGTTGTAGTACTTGGAGCATTTTGCTTATTGTCGATAAATCGTCGCGAGGTATGTGAACCTCTTCCTATCTTTTCTAGCATGATTGTTGTGAACTATGTAGTACGGTGACGCATACGTGCTAAGTGATTTGGTTGGTTTAAAACATAGGTGTTATAATAGCTTTATGGGAAGTTAGTTATAACGACCTTATGTAGGTAAAAATGGTTTACTGATGTTAGAAGTTAAGAGACTTGATCTTATAAGATAAGAGACTTAACTTATTTGTTTTAATGTGGATGTTGTGTGAAACCTCATTCGTGAGTAATGAGTACTTGGTTTTAAAGGGATAATGTTTCTTGATTTCGAATCGGAATGTGTATCGACGCACCATCAGCGTTAATAAAGGAAAATGTATTGAATAATGATGTGTTGTATTAAAACCGGTAGAAACCTCCATCCGCATGTAAGCTAAGATGAGACAAAATGATATTACATTTTCTAGATCATGGGCACGTAATAAGATCGTTATAAACAAGAATAAACTACTCACATATATGACATATGTTACTCAATTGTTTTAAAAGAGATTAAGACTATGAGTTATGAAACCTTTCTAAAATAAGTGACTTGATCATTTGAAATTAGGCAAATTTGAGCGTTTGGAAAATAATGTTGTTACTTGATTTTACACAAGGGGAAGTGTCTTGTTTACTTAAAAAGATAGTCACGATTTTTATACTACGTATTGTGGCTTATGTGAAAGTACTTTGAGTTGTGTGAAACTTGCCTATGCTTGTGATGATAGCCTTTGTTGTACAAGTGTTGTATTTACGTTACCGCGTCTCGATAGAGGTCGGTTGACTTGTTGAGAACTTACTTGACGTGCGGCGGTGATGGAGAAATTCCACAGCACGTTCGTTGATTGTGTTACTTTTGCTAATCGCTTTGGACATACTGACACGATGCGTAGCGCACGCATGCTTCCATGTTGATCTCGCCTTATTGTTTCCTTTGGGCATCGACACGATGCGTAGCGCACGGGTATGTTTCCATTTGGAATGCTGTCCTATTGTTTCCTTTTGGACATACTGACACGATGCGTAGCGCACGGGTATGCTTCTATTTTGATTATTGTCTTGTGGTTCCCTTTTGGACATACTGACACGATGCGTAGCGCACGGGGAGGCGTCCATTTGAATTGTTAATCTGACTTTGGCATCGTGTAGGACTTGGTGTCTTTGGTGTACTTCGGTGTTATCATATCATAGATCGCCAGCTGAGAAGGCATTCCACGCATGATTGATGTGGAGGCGTGAGACCACGACTTGATATAAGCGATATATGTGTGCTTTGTAGTTTGGTTATCATTCATGTCTCACGCTTTATATAGATCGCTATGATTTCATTTCTGATTTTTCTGATTTCACATACTGTACTGTTGATCGACTCCTCGGGGCTGCGTTCATGCCGCAGGTAGAGGTACATCGGTCGTGGATCCTCGCTCTTAGGATCTCAGTTCAGCGTTTTGGGAAGCTCCGTTTCTCCGGAGGCTTATCTTTGGTATGTGTTCCCGAGTTGTAGGTTCTTGTACATTGTGGTATGGCGGGCACCTGTCCGTCATAGTTATTGTAAATCTTAAGTGCAGTAGTACTATTGTGGCGAGGTTGTAAAAAGGATTAAGCGGTTCGTTTTGAAAGAAGTTGTATTTATTTATGTTATTGGAAGGTAACAGTTGGGTTGGCCTGCTTTTATGTTCATATATCTTGTTTCTTGTTAAAGTTTTATTTTCCACGTTTTCTCGATGATTGCATCACTAGGGTGCCCGATAAGGCACGAACGCCCCGAACGGGTCGTTACAAAAGTGGTATCGAGCGATTAATCCTCTGAAAGTGTCTACGCACCGTGTCTAGTAGAGTCTTGATTATCGATGTGTTGTGCACCACATCTATAATCGTGAGGCTATAGGACATTTAGGATTTGTTTCCATTCTTCTCATTACGAGATCGTGCCTTAGAGTTGTGTTGTAAGTTGGACCCTCCGACGTATCTCGCTTTTACAGTTATGCCTCCGCGCGGCGACGGCCCGTGGCGGCAAGTCTGCCGAGGGTGCTGCTAGTGAGATACAGAGGAGTACGAGGGCGCAGGTCCGACAGCGCCTGAGGTTGTGCTTCAGACGGCGGGTTTTGTGACGCCGCCAATTTCAAAGAGTTTAGAGCGCAGCGGTGGTCGCTGAGACCACAAGACTGAGCCTCGGTCCCACACCGAGCAGATGAGATGGGTACAAGGAGATGGCCCGATTATTGGCCGTGGTCAGGCGATATGAGGACAGTGGACGCGGCAGCCCAGCCCGAGCACGATGGTTCACCCCCGAGCAGATAGTTTGAGGCTACGGGACTTTCTGAGTTGTAGCCCGCGAGTTTTACGGGTCGAGGCACGAGGATGATCCGCATGAGTTCATCAAGCGATTCTGGTAGTCATGAGTGATCAAGGCTGGAGACCGAGTCGGTGATCTTAGGTTCGCATCGGCTGCGTGATACCGCATGATCGGCGGTTTGATTCGTGAGTTGTCGGGAGAGCATGCGCTTCCAGCAGTATGGGACGAGTTCTCAGAGGCATTCCTCACTCACTTCTTGCCTCCGCAGATGAGGAGGGCACGGTAGCGATTTATGATCGCCGAGGCGAAGCGTCTGATTCGGGAGTACAACGTGGAGTTTGACTCATTGGCTCGGTATGTCCCGCTTTAGTGGCAACCATGGAGGATAGAGTGCACCGCTACGCCACCGGCTAGATGATTACTTGACAGAGGCTTGTTCGGTGTAGCTCTTCACCGGCATGGACATTGCCCGCATGCGAGCTCATGACCGGGATGTGAGGCACGGAGAGATCGGCGGAATGACGAGTGGTCGCAAAAGAGGCGAAACAGCAGGTCCTTTGGTGACTTTCGAGGCGCACCGGCCAGCAGACTAGTTATGCGCCTCCGCCGCATAGTGGTCCTCCACAATCTTCAAGGCATCCAGAGTATTCGGGAGCGGTCGGGGCTCCAAGGGTTCAGATTTTCGGAGAAGCGGTGTTAGCCAACCAAGCCACCTACCTCGTTGTGACATTGTGGTAGACTCCACGGTGGGAGTGTCGTGCTAGTCAGGAGTTTGTTTTACATGCGGCCAGAGGCCATTTTGGGAGAAACGTCACCAGTGGGTAGCACTGGTAGGATAGCACAGCTACGATCGATTGCGGGTTCTTCACCTTCCACGCCTAGACGGGATGTTCATACACCGGCGGCCACCAGAGAGGTCGCGGTGGAAGTTCCGATTTAGCGGTCCTTGAACCGCCTAGTTTCAGGTATATCCTTAACCCTTTAGATACTTGTAGGTATTGATGTTAATTATGTGTTAAGTGTTATGTTCGGATAGCGTTGTGTTAATTGTGAGGTAGAAAACATGCTTAGTTGGGAGGATACGTGTGGGGCATGGTAAGTGTGAACCTTAGACTATGTCACGGTGAGACCTTAGGGGTAAGGTCGTCTTGAGTTAAAGATTTATTTTTGACCCTTATCGAGTAGTAGTATACGGGATTTATTTGTGTGATAAGTCCGTGGGTAGTGTGAGATGGAAGTGGTAGCTTTCATGATGTGAATTAGTAAGATTGTTCGGATCGGGAACAAGAGTTTGGCGTGATTGTGGGTCGGGTTGAGGACGTGATACGGGTCAACCGTGAGTCAGATTAAGGTGGGGTCAGTTAGGTGGTCCCGCGGTGGTAGGGTCACGAGGATGCTAGGCCCAAGTTTGTGTGACCAACGATGAGTTCGTGGGCGCGTTCGACGAAGCGGTTCGTAAAGGCCGGGAATGGCCTTAAGGAAGTTTGAGGTTAGTAAGATGACCAAGTTTGAGGTAGTGACTCAGATTTTCGAGCGGAAGTAATCGAAGTATGGTACGTCTTGGGAGAGTTCAAGTGTTCGAGAAGGGCACGGCGAGTAAGGAAGGAAGATAACATTATGTTATTTCGCGCTGCCGCGTGGCGTTGACAACTTGTTAGAGGAACTTCATCGATATCCGTCTTGAGAAGGAACATTCGGACGAATGTTTCTAAGGAGGAGAATGTTATACCCGTAGTTGCGGTGGTATGTATGTGAGGACGCACGCAGAGTACGCAGAAAAAATGTTGAAAAGAAAGAAAGATGTGAGTTTTACGGGAAAAGTTTCCGTTATTTGTGAAGAAAAAGGTTCGTTAATGGGAATTGGATTCCCGATTTGGTATTTGGACTTCATAGATTATATTAGAATTTTGAGATTTTATTTTGAAATGGTCACGTGGGCCCACGAGAAATTTACTTTTGGGCCCGCTTTGTTTTTGAGATTTCCGGTATTTTGGATATTTCGGAAGACGAAATATTCAGGCGAATCGGGGCGACACGTGTCACCCCATGTGGCACCTTGGCCGATTTTACAATTGTGCACAACACCGGTTAGAGTCGTTTTCGACGAAACGTTTACGTAACTTGCGAAGGAAAATTCGGCTATGTCGTTTTGTATTTTTGCGGATTTTTCCGAGAGCGAAACATTCGACCAACGGGAGGGTGACATGTGTCACCTCACAATGGAAGACGTGGGCAAGACTTGGCCGATGGCGGGCAAGTTGTGGTAGATATTTGTGTAGATATTTGAGGGTTTTAAGGAGTAGGGTCTAGGGTGCACTTGGCTTGATCTTGCCTTACACTTGCCTTGCACATGGCTTGATCTTGGCCGTTGGTTGGCTTTTGGTTTTGCTATAAATACCGCTTGGCAAGACTTCATTCATCCAAAATGTTCCAAGTCTTGCTATCCTTCCTCTCCTCTTGTTTGACTCTCGCCCAAGAGCCCTCCCTAGTTAAGGCCTTTGGCAGAGTCCTCCCCTCAGCTGTGGTGCTAAGTAGGTACCCACTAGCCTAGTTGTTTCGTATAATACCCCACGTGGTATTGAAATACTCCCCTAGTATTGTTATAATGCCCAAAATACCTTAGCCTTGTACCTTGTAGTATTCCAAAGATACCTCTTTACGTAGAGTCCGGAAATACTACCTTTTGTCCTTTTTAGTCTCAAACCGAAACCCTAAGGAAATCTTCATAGTTGGTTGAAGTATTTGAGTAGAAGTTGGTTAGAACTTCTAAGGGTTGTTTGGAGTGGTTTGGAGCGCACTGGTGAGCTAAACCTTGCTCAGGATCGACATTATAACTTGGATAATTTTGGGCTTGTCGAGGTGAAAGTACTAAGAGTAGCGTATTCTACTCAAGGAGTGGAAAGGGCTAGCAAGGTTGTAGTACTTGGAGCATTTTGCTTATTGTCGATAAATCGTCGCGAGGTATGTGAACCTCTTCCTATCTTTTCTAGCATGATTGTTGTGAACTATGTAGTACGGTGACGCATGTGCTAAGTGATTTGGTTGGTTTAAAACATAGGGTGTTATAATAGCTTTATGGGAAGTTAGTTATAACGACCTTATGTAGGTAAAAATGGTTTACTGATGTTAGAAGTTAAGAGACTTGATCTTATAAGATAAGAGACTTAACTTATTTGTTTTAATGTGGATGTTGTGTGAAACCTCATTCGTGAGTAATGAGTACTTGGTTTTAAAGGGATAATGTTTCTGATTTGAGAATCGGAATGTGTATCCAGACGACCATTGCAGCGTTAATAAAGGAAAATGTATTGAATAATGATGTGTTGTATTAAAACCAAGAAACCTCCATCTGCATAGAAGCTAAGATGAGACAAAATGATATTACATTTTCTAGATCATGTTCTTTGTAATAAGATCGTTATAAACAAGAATAAACTACTCACATATATGACATATGTTACTCAATTGTTTTAAAAGAGATTAAGACTATGAGTTATGAAACCTTTCTAAAATAAGTGACTTGATCATTTGAAATTAGGCAAATTTGAGCGTTTGGAAAATAATGTTGTTACTTGATTTTACAAAAGGGAAGTGTCTTGTTTACTTAAAAAGATAGTCACGATTTTTATACTACAGGTATTGTGTGGCTTATGTGAAAGTACTTTGATTTGTGTGAAACTTGCCTATGCTTGTGATGATAGCCTTTGTTGTACAAGTGTTGTATTTACGTATTCTGGCGTCTCGACAGAGGTCGGTTGACTTGTTGAGAACTTACTTGGGCGTGCGTTGATGGAGAAATTCCACCGCACGTTCGTTGATTGTGTTACTTTTGCTAATCGCTTTGGACATACCGACACGACGCGTAGCGCACGGTATGCTTCCATGTTGATCTCGCTTATTGTTTCCCTTTGGGCATATCGACCGACGCGTAGCGCGCGGGTATGTTTCCATTTGGAATGCTGTCCTATTGTTTCCTTTGGACATACCGACACGACGCGTAGCGCTTCGTATCTTCCATTTTGATTACCGCTTGTGGTTCCCTTTTGGACATATCGACACGACGCGTAGCGCGGGTATGCTTCCATTTGAATTGTTATCTGACTTTGGCATCGGTAGGACTTGGTGTCTTGGTGTACTTCTTGGTGTTATCATATCATGATCGCAGCGGAGGAAGGCATTCCACGCATGATTGATGTGAGGCGTGAGACCACGCTTGATATAAGCGATATATGTGTATCGTAGTTTGGTTATCATTCATGTCTCTCGCTTTATATAGATCGCTATGATTTCATTTCTGATTTTCTGATTTCACATACTGCAATTGTCAGATCGACCTTCGGGGCCGCGTCATGCCGCAGTGAGGTACATCGGCCGTGGATCCTCGCTCTAGGATCTCGCTCAGCGTTGGGAAGCTCGTTTCTCGGAGGCTTATCTTTCGGTATGTGTTCCCGAGTTGTAGGTTCTTGTACATTCTGTGGGTATGTGGCCCCGTCCGTCATAGTTGTTGTAAATCTTAAGTCCGTAGTACTATTGCGCGTGGTTGTAAAAAGGATTAAACGGTTCGCTTTGAAAGAAGTTGTATTTATTTATGTTATCAGGTAACCGTTGGGTTGGCTTGCTTTTATGTTCATATATCTTGTTTCTTGTTAAAGTTTTATTTTCCGCTGGTTTTCTCTGATGATTGCATCACTAGGGTGCCCGGGATAAGGCACGATGCGCCCCGAACAGTCGTTACACGGTAAATAGTGAAGAAACCAGCGTGTTCTTCGGTTAGGACCACTTGCTCGACCGAGGATTTTGCTAGCTTGTATAGCAGGGATTGGGAGGCGCACGGTTCCTACGTTTATGATGTCGCATGATGAGCTCGATTATGATAAACTTAGGTTTTTCGAAGGGTTTTAGGGACACAGTGAGTCTCGGTGTTGCATTACACCCTCGGACCGACGGACGCAGAGCGTACTATCCGTGCACTCGAGGATAGGTTGCGGGCTGTTCTTGATTTCGATATATCCGGGAGGTTAATTGCCTCTTGTTGTGTTACGTACGATAACAGATACCCTTCCAGTATTCAGATAGCCCTGTATGAGGCCTTGTATGTAAGAAAGTGTAGATCGCCGGTAGGATGGTTCGACATTGGCGAGGTTCAGTTATTTGGTCGGACTTGATTCACGGTTTGTGGATAAGCGAAGCTTATCCGGGAAAGATTATTAGTAAGCTTAGAGTCACAAGCTTTATGCAGATAACCGACGTTGACACGTGGGTTCAAACGACATTTTAGTATGAGTATTGTTATGTGGCCTCGTGTGGTATTATTTGTTATACCGTAGTTTGAGGTATATATGTGAGAATGCGTGCGAGAATACGTAAATTTTGGAAAGAAAGGAAGATGTGATTTTTCGCGGAAAAGTTTAGGTTTTGTGAAGAAAAAGGTTCGTTAATGGGAATTGGATTCCCAGATTTGGTATTTGGACTTCTTGGATTATATAAAAATTATGAGATTTTATTTTCGGAAATGGTCACGTGGGACCCACGGGAGAAATTTACGATTTTTTGGGGCCCACTTTGTTTTTGAGGTTTCTGGTATTTTGGATATTTTCGGAAGACGAAATATTTTGGGCCAGTCGGTGGCGACACGTGTCACCCCAGTGGCACCCTTGGGCCGAAGTGGAGGACAAGTGGCTGCCACTGTCCCCTCGCCGAATGGCCTTGACATTTGGAGAGCCAAATCGTTGGCCATGTGGTGTGGTGGGACCCACACACACATGGCCCAATCTTGACCCTACACTTACCTTGATCTTGGCCCTTGAAACCTCTATAAATACCCCCCCTTAGGTTGAAGAGTATTTCATCCACACGAAGACTTTCCAAAGCAAAAATACTCTCCCTTTAGTGAGTTTCGTCCCCTCCCTCTTGTGTAGAAAATACTTGGTGTATTATTGTATAATCCCAAATACCTTGGCCTAGTATCCCTAGTAGTATTCCAAAGTTATTTCAATACTAGGGCAGAAATACTACTTTATTCCAATAGTAGTAAGTGAAACCCTAGAAAAATCTTCCTAGTTTGGTTGAAGTATTTAGAGAAGTTGTTTGGAAACTTCTAAGGGTCGCTTGGAGCGGGTTGGAGCGTAAGGAGTTGGAGCTAAACGTTGCTCATGATCGACTTATAATCTTGGATAATTTTGGGCTTATCGAGGTAATGATCTATGTCCCCCTATTGTAATTGGATATTACATATTTTAGTAATGTATAGTTGAGTATACTATATATAGAATGAATATTGGTAAGGATTGAACTGTATTTACATTGGACTATACTTACAGTAGACTTGTGTAGTATTATTATGAAGCAGAATTGAACACGTCCGGTTAGACGTGTAATCCCCTGGGAGTTGTTGGCCTGGTAGCGGGCCTTGATAGGGGAGGAGATTTATGTGATAGCGGGGGGGGGGGGGGGGGAGGTGCTGCCGAATTTTATTTATAATAAGGAAAATTTTATTTATAAAATTATACGAATAGAACTAGAAGTTTATAGATGTATTGTGGTTTTTATAGGTGTATCTTCACGCACGCATACTTGACTTGGCTTGTGGTTTAAGCTAAAAAGGTATGTGATTCTTCCTATACTCTTGAGCATGATTGTTGTGAACTATATAGTACGGTAGACGTACGTATGTGAAATGAATTTTGTTGTTTAAAACATAAAGTGTTATAATGGCTTTATGGAAAGTTAGTTATAATGACTTTATGAAGATAAAAGGAAGATTGGGTTTTGACAGTAAAACGACTTGATTTTGAAAGTTAAGAGACTTGATCTTGAAAGATAAGAGACTTGACTTATAACGACTTGTTTTCGGAAAAGGAGAAGTAACTTGATTTAAGTATAGGTTACTTGTTTTGAAAAGAGTAAGTTAATGGGGTTTTAAAAGAGTATACTTTATGTTGTTCTAAAAGAAAAGCACTTGGTTTAAAAAGTATTGAGTACTTGATTTTAAAAGCCTTGTAAAGATTTTTACGAAGGTGAAGTAATTTGGTTTTAAAAGTAAAACGTGTTTTCTTTATATACTACGAGTATTAGTATCGTGTGGCTTTTACGTAACAAGAGGTCTTTTTGAAAGAATGAAAGTATGTAGTATTTCGGATTGTTGATATAAAACGAAATTACATTAAACTTGCCTATGCTTGTTGTGATAGCCTTGTTGTGCAAGTGTTGTGATTACGTTACCGTGTTCTCGGGGAGGACCGGTTATCGATTGATTGTTGGACATCTTGACGCGTTGGATTTTTCACGCAGTATCGTCCACTATTGAGTATTATCTGGTTATTTCTTTCGACATACTGACGCGTTGGATTTTCCACGAGTATGCGTCCACCTTGAGTATTATCTTGTTATTCCTTTGGACATGCTGACGCGATGGATGTTCCACGGGCATGCGTCCAGTAGGATGGTTTCATGGCCATGCTTTCCGAGGTAAGATGCCGGGGCATGCGGTCATTGTGAGGGTTTTGTTATTTGTCCATGGACCGCTAATCCATGAAGCTTGCCGCGGTGACGAACAATCACGGGCTTGATTTGTTCATGTTGTTACAGGCACAGTTTAGATACTTGTCCTGTTCATTTCTCGTATCGGCAGTCTTTGGTAGATAGCTCGAGACACTTGCCTCGGCCATATCTCGTGAGACGGTTGGCTAGTGCACGTTAGCTTTGGTACTTGCCTCGGCGATTCGCGTGGCTAGCTTTTAGATACGTAATTAGCTTCCGTACCTTGCTCGTGAAGTTTTATGACTAGCTTTTGAATCGTATAGGCGATTCTACTGCCCGTCGGTTTAACGACGCAGTGTGATCTAGTGTTGAGTTCACATACGGGTATTGTTTTACATCATGCATCTGCAGTGAGGAATGAGTTCCACGCACGTAGTGATATTATGGGCGTGAGACCCAAAGTTATGTGAGTGATTATTCGGGATATCGTCCTTACTTGACATAATCGCATTTATTTGAAATGGTTTTATAAAATGATGAAATGTGATTTCATTACTGATTTTCGCCACATACTGCACTGCAGATCGACCTCTGGCCGCGTTCATGCCGCAGTAGAGGTACACCGTTGTTGATCCTCGCCATAGGATCGCAGTCAGCGTTAGGAAGCTCCGTTTCTCGGAGGCTTATCTTTTGGTATAGTCCCCGTCATTGTAGGTACTTGTACATTCAGGTATGGCGGGCCCCGTCCCGGCCATAGTTGTTGTTATATTCTTAAGTCCGTAGCATCTTGCTGCAGGGTTTGTAAAGGATTGTAATCGTCGGTTATATATATATACATGGCGACCGCTTTTGGTTGGCCTATTTTCTTATGATGTATCTTGTTTCTGTTTAAGTTTTTATTTCCGCTGATTTTCTCTCGATGTTGTATCACCAGGGTGCCCGGTAAGGCACCGATGCGAACCGATGTCGAGTCGTGACATTATTGGTATGTAGGGGTTGTAAGGAGACTATGTCGCTATCTTTAAGTTAGACTCCCGAAAGAACATTCGGGGACGAATGTTTCTAAGGGGGGAAGAATGTTACACCCGAATTTGGATATGTTTATAAGAACGTACGTAAGAACTTAAAAATGTTAAGATTTGAGACGAGTAAGAATTTATCGGAATTTTGGAATTTTTCGAAAAACGAAATATTGCGACGAGCGGGAGGGCGACGCGTGTCACCCCCCCTTAATGGTCTTGGACGAAAATGACATGGAGGAAATGGTCATTTGACCATAATTTAAAAGACCAAGTCTTGCAAAGACAATTGCTTGACATTGTTGACTAAGTCAAATGCCACTTGGCGATCCTTGTGAAATGCATCCAAACCACCCATTTGTTCTAATCTTGACCTCCATTTATTTATATAAACACTAGTGCAAGACAAGGCTTAACACTAAGCAAATATTCAAGAAAACTTGATGGAAACTTGAGGAAGCTCTCGGCGAGGCTAGGTTTCAAGGAAAAATTTCAATTGTCATTCAATAATCCCCACTTTAAACCAAGGTACCTAAGGGTATTGTAAGTGTATCTCAATAGAAAGATCGTAAAATGGTGTTTTCGTATTAGTCGCAAGCGGAAGCTAAATGAGTTCTTCAACTTCGAAGTTGGAACTTGAAGATAAGTTCTTCATAAGTTTCTAAGGGTTGCTTGGAATGGATTGGAACGTCGAAAAGAGGAGCTAAAGTTGCTAAGGATCGACTTGTAAACTTGGATCATATTTGGGCTAAATGAGGTATAATCTTCGTCTTACTTTTGTAATTGGAGATTCCATGTTATTATAAGTTAGAAATGATCATGTTATATGTGTTATGAAGTTTGATATGTGTTATGGAATTTTAGGAGCTCAAAATCGAAATGACATGTTTAGCCTTTTGAAATTGAAATACAATTTTGGTCGTTAATTAGAATCGTCGCATGTTATCTACTTGAAGATTATAGTTGTTATAATCAATTGCGGCCTTATAACATGTTATACTAAACAACTTGGATTGAAAAGAAATTGGAAGAAGAATTGGTATTGTTGCCCTAATTGCCGAATTGACATTGTAGTTTAGACTAGTTTGTTATATATTGTGGGGCGGAATTTTACGTGTCTTGATTAAGCGTGTAATCCCCTATTGTTAACTACTTTGTTGGCCCTTAAATGTGGCGTGTTTGGTTATTGTATTCGGCCTTGAAAAAGGTGGCAAGTGAGTAGAAACAAAGGAGGTGATGTCCGATTTTCCGTAGAATTTAGAGACTTTACACTTATAATATTCTACGTTTGAAGTAAGATGTTAATAGATGTACTATGGTCATTATAGGTTGACATACTACGTACGGTGAATTGGACTTAGCAAGTGGATTAAACCGAAGAGGTATGTGGAACTTTCTTATCTCTTGAGCATGAATAAGTTGTAAATGTATAGTGCGGTGAGCGTACAAGATTTTGACAATCTAGGTCCATTTGATGTCCTTGGCTTATTTTAAGAATGTCCAAGTCGATTGAGTTAGGGAATTAACTCACTTGTTAAATATTAAGGATATCTTGGCTTTGAAAAGTTAAGAGACTTTAAGTATGTTGAAAGTATTATTGATACTTGTTTTGTTGGAAAGTTTAAGTCTCTTGGTTATAAAGAAGTATGTAAGTTGCTAATGTATAAAGCTAGTATAACGGCTTTATGGGAAGTTGGTTATAATAGCTTTATAGAAAGTTAAAAAGAGTGGTTTACTCTAAGTAATTTAAGTATGATAAATGACTTGTTTTAATGAAAGACAAATTGATTTTAAGGCATCAATTGCCTAAGGTTTTATAAGAAAAGGAGTCACTTGATTTAGAACCCTAACTTTATTTCTAAAGGTATTGTGACTTGTCTTGAAACGTGTCGCGACTTGATACTATGGTTAATAGTATCTAGGAAGTGTTATACTAAAAGAGTCATTTGTTTTAAAGAGTAGAAGTATGTAGTACTTGGGTTGAATTAGGATCTTTATAAAAGACATTTTAGTGCCTTAAGTAAACTAAAATGAGAGTGTAAGTGAACAAGAATAATAAAAGTTAGGGATTCTTAACTTGCTTATATATTGTGTGATAAGCGGTAGTGTTTATGTTATGTATGATAGCGGTTTTGTGCTAGTGGTATATTATTCATTTCGGTCATTCCCGGTTTGGCATTTGCATATTAGTGGATTTGCTACCCACGATGCGAGAATACCTCATGCGAGTCCGCGGGCTTATGCGGGTGAAATAGTCCCACGCGCGGATACGATCTATGCGAGGAATACCTCATGCGAGTCCGTAAGGCTTATGCGGTGAAATAGTCCCACGCGAGGAATACCTTATGCGGTCCACGCGACTATGCGGTGAAATAGTCCAGTGTGTAGGATTGCTTAATGATATTGGGCGGGTGGTCCCGCTGATCGTGAGCTTCCTATTTTATATTGTAAGTATACTACTATTTACTCTCATTGTTAGTAAGTCACTGTGTAATGTTAATTGAGTTATCATACCTGTCTCAAGTTTTATTTTATACTTATGATTTCATTCTGATTTTCGGGCCACATATTTGGTACATGTTATCTTGACCTCGTTCGGGGCCGTTCACGCCGCAGTGAGTAATCTGATTCTTGATCCTCGCACAGGATCAACGTTCACTTGAGAAGCTCCTTTATTTCGAGGCTTATCCTCGGTATTGTCGGTTGTTGTACATTCAGGTATGGCGGGCCCCGTCCCTTGAGTTGTTATTCTTAGAGGTCTGTAGTCACATTGTGGTTTGGGTTGTAAAGAAAAAAAATGTATTGTTTTATGTGTATATTGTACGGAAGGCGGCCTTATCGGCTAGCCTGTTATTGTTTTGCCTTTAAGCATTTTATAAGTTGTGTATATTCCGCTGCTATTCTCTGATGTATACCGAAAGGGGCGCCCAGGTAGGGCACCAGTCGCGGGCCCGGGGTCGGGTCGTGACATTTAGCTCCTCTTTTCGACGTTCCAATCCACTCCAAGCAACCCTTAGAAGCTTATGAAGAACTTATCTTCAAGTTCCAACTTCAAAGTTGAAGAACTCCTTAACTTTCCGCCTTGCGACTAATACGAAAACGCCATTTTTCCGGGATCTTTCTATTGAGATACCCTTATAATACCCTTAGGAACCTTGGTTTAAAGTGGGGAGATTATTGGACAACAAACAAAAAATTTCTCTTGAAACCCTAGTGCAAAACCGAGAGCACCTATTTGTGTTCTTCAAGATTTTTGTAAAATTTGTCTAAGTGTAGAATCTTGTCTTGCACTAGTATACATATATAACAAGATGGAGGGTCAAGATTAGAACAAATGGGTGGTTAGGATGCTTTTCACAAGGATCAAGCCAAGTGGCATTTGACTTAGTCAATCTTATCAAGCTCTAGCTTTAGCAAGACTTGGATATTTAAATTATGGTCAAATGACCATTATATCCATGCCATTTTCATCCAAGACCACTAAGGGGGTGACACGTGTCGCCCTCCCATTCGTCGCAATATTCGTTTTCCGACAATGTTACATCCCGTAAGTCCAGGACATGTATAAGAGAATGTACGTAAGGAATCAAGACTTGGAAATTGGTATGAAAGAAAGAATTGTTTTTCCGACGGAAAAATCTTTCGAACGTCGGAAAGGAGAAATGTTCGTTAAGGAGAATTAGATTCTCAAAATGCATTATTGGGAGAGTATGGAACTTATTAACATTATGGAAATTTATTTTTACGGATTTGGTCACGTGGGGCCCACCCGAGGAATTTTACATTTTGTAGGCCCACGAGGGTTACGGAATTTTATGGACGAATGAGAGGGCGACACGTGGCACCCCCACATATGGTCTTGGACGATTTATTGCAAGGCTAAAATGGTCATTGACCATGGTAGAAGATAAGTCTTCAAAGCTTGATATTTTTGACCAAACTCAACTTGCCACTTGGGCTTGATCCTAGTGAAACTCATCTTAGCCACCCATTTGTTTAAGTCTGGCCCTCCAATGTGTTATATAAGCATACTACTAGTGCAAGACTAACTCTTCACCACTTAGAAAAAATCACACATTCTTGTTCTTGCTAGTTGAGCTCTCGGGTTCACCTCACTCCCACACAAAATTTTTTGTAGTTTTGATCCTTTATTCACAAGACTTTAAACCAAGGTTCCTAAGAGTGTTGTAAGGTTATCTCAATAGAAATATTGCGGAAAAACGACGTTTTCACGTTAGTCGCAAGGCGGAAACTTAAGGAGTTCTTCAACTTTGAAGTTGGAACTTGAAGATGGGTTCTTCATAGGCTTCTAAGGAGTGCTTGAAGCGGTTTGGAACTTAAGGAAAGGAGCTAAGATTTGCTAAGGAGCTACTTTGAATCTTGGAATTTTTAAGGGCTTATAAAGGTATAAATTTTGTCGTTTTAGTAATTAAGACTTACTTACTGTTGTAGCTATGGATATTAGAAAGCATGAGTTATATAGTATGAAGTTTGATAAGTATATTGGCTATTAGAACCCTAATCCGAAAACTAGCATGTTTAGCCTTAAGATTACAATTCAAGTTGATTATTAGTTTAAGTCGTCACATGTTGTATAAAGAAGGAAATTGTAGTTGTTGAAGTTGTTTATGACTATATAACATGTTAGGCCTTAGAACTTGGAATTGGAAAAGGATTGGAAAAGACTTTGAATTGTTGGTTATGTTGTTGGCCGAGAATGGCTTGAATATGGAACTACTTCGTATTAATTGTGGGGCGGAATTTTACACGTATTGTAAGGCGTGTAATCCCCTTTGTTTGGTTGTTGTTTTGAGCCTTAAATGTGGCGTTCTGGTTATTGTATTCGGCCTTGAAAAAGGTGGCAAAGTATGTAGAAATAAAGGAGGTGCTGCCCGATTTTCCGTAGAGAAGAGGCAGTATACTTAGTATTATTCTACGTTAGAAACTAGAAATTGATAGTCATGTTGTGACCATTATAGGTTGACAATTCTACGTACGGCGTATTCGGCTTAGCTTGTGGATTTAGCCGAAAAGGTATGTGAACTATCTCCTCTTCTAGCATGATTCCTTAAGATAAAGAAAGTATGCCCTACCCCTTAAATGATCCATTCCTTGGTTGTATTTGGATTGCCTTTAAGAGAATTTGTTCTACGTACTTCCTTGATTGTACTTTGATGTTTAAATTGTAAGTTGTATAATCCATTTCCTTAGTGAAGTTTGGATTCTTAAAAGTGAAAGTATTTTACTTAAAGTACATAGAGTCTTGAAAAGGAAGTGGTTTCCAAATCTTTTGGCTAGTGCCTTAGTTCCAAAACCTAAGGGTCGTTATAATGACTTTAGGGGAGTCAAATGAGTGATTTACTTAATTGTTTTAAGAGAGGAGAAATGACATGATTTAAGAGAAGTAACTTGTTTTAAAGGTGTGAGTTACTTGAGGTTTAAAAGTAGAAGAAACTTGATTTCTAAAGATTAAGAGACTTGAAGTATTTTGAAAGTTAAGAAACTTGGTTTGTAAGTATGTGATACTTGGTTTTAAAAGTATAGTCTCTTGGTTATAAAAGGAATGAATATGTCTAAAACCATAAAGGGTTATAACGGCTTTATGAGAAGTTGGTTATAACGGCTTTATGGAAGGTTAAGAAAGTTGTCTATTTTGATTAATGGGCATAAGTTGCCTAGATTGTGAAAATTTGAAGTTACTTGATTTCAAGCTTTGAAATGAGTTTCCTAAAAGTGTAGTAACTTACTTTGAAAAATAGACACACCTCGATACTACGGGTGTTAGTATCTTGGGGTTTTACATAAAAATGAGTATTTTGAAAAGAATGTACGTACGTAGTACTTTGGCTTGTTTAATTGAGAATTATTCTATGTGTGCCTTGATAAGTACTTTGGCTTGTTTAATTGAGAATTATTCTATGTGTGCCTTGATAAGTACTTTGGCTTGTTTAATTGAGAATTATTCTATAAGTGCCTTGAGTTTATAAAATGAAAGTCTATAGATTTTATGAGTGCAAGTATTATGTTTTATTACGTTGTCGCGACTCTCGGTTGGAGGGTCGGCTGTCTTGTTGTAAGTTTACTTGGACGCTAAAGCGGTGATGTGGATTACGGTATGTTTCCATTATTTGTGTTACTCCTTGGACATGCTTATACGATGTGGGATTCCGGGGCATGTGGCCAGGAGGCGGGTTAGATTCCCGAATTTGTTTGTATTACCCTATGGTCATGCTTATACGATGTGGGATTCCGGGGCATGCGGCCACGTGGGATATTGTTATGCCATGGATTAGCCCTCCATGAGGAGTAGTGACGCTGGTTGGATCTGGTAGTTAGCTTTCGTACTTGCCCCCGTCGGTGGTCGGCGAGATAGCTCGTAGTTGGCTTTACTTGCCCCACAGTGCTATTGCACAGTTTGGTACGATAGGCTCCGGTAGATAGCTTGCGCACTTGCCCCGGTCATATCTCGTTCTGCAGGTTGGATCTGGTAGTTAGCTTCGTACTTGCCCCGTCGATTGTTGGCGAGTTAGATCTGTAGTTGGCTTTCGTACTTGCCCCGTCCGTTTTATGATCTGAGTTGGATCTGTGGTTCGCTTTTCTACTCGCCCGTCTGATTTTAGGACACAGTGGGACTTGTGTTCATGTATGCTTATTGGTGTTATATTATATCATGGGTGGCGGTGAGGAAGGATTCCACGCATGATTGATATTATGGGCGTGAGACCCATGGTTATATTTAGTAATGACTTTGAGGCACGCGTCACGACTTTATATGATTGCTATATGTTGTGTCTTGTAGGTTGGTTATCGCATATGTCTCTGTTTTGTTTAGACTATTATGATTTCATTACGATTTCATCGTTTCACATACTTGGTACATTCTTCCGTCGACCTCCTTGGCTGCGTTCACGCTGCAGTTTAGGTCACCTTGATTTGGTGATCTGCAGTGTAGGACCTGCTCGAGTTTTGGATAGCTCCTCTGTTCGAGAGTTTATCATTTTGGTATACTTCCTTGATGTGCTTTATGATTATGGGTGCAGCGGGCCTTATCCGTCATAGTTGATATAACTCTTAGAGTGCAGATTCGTATGTGGATTGGACTCATGTACGGTGTAGTGTCTTTTGATTATTTATATTATATGGCAGCCTTTCGTCTTTGACCATGCACGTATGTGGGTTTTAAAAAAAAAAATGTGTTATTTAAATTCGCGATTTACTTGTGTGCATAGGTAGAGGTGCCTGTAGGCACCGATCCTGCCCGGGTTGGGCGTGGCAGATGGTATCGAGCGATCCTCGGAATTTCTGACCGTGTCTAGTAGAGTCTTGATTATCGGTGTGTTGCGCGCCACACCCATAAACAGGAGGCTACAGGACATTTAGGAGTTGGTTTCTATTCTTCTCACTCTAAGATCGTGCCATAGATTGTGTTAGTAAGATAATTCCTCTCGGCGTAATTGTATATTCTGATTATGCCTCGAGGGCAACGGCCGTCGAAAGGCAAAGGAGTAGGAGCTACTAGTCGACACCTGAGAGTTGATAGGGCTTATGCCTGAGGTATACGGATATTGTGCATGGCGATGAGTTCTTCTGCGCCAGTTTTGAGGCCCGGCACGAGCCTCCAGTTTCTCGTTAGGAGAAGACTATGAGTCATGAGGAAGCGATTATGTTATTGACCAAGATAGCGGTGCTATAGTTTCATCCAGGAGGTTATTCGGCGATGCATGTGTGTACAGAGGGTAGAGGCAGCGGAGATCGGCGTAAGAGGCTAGACCGGTTGGTTATCGGTGAGTTTTTGGACGAGCCTCAACAATGAGTGAGATAGTCGTCCCACCTACCCGTACATACCGCAGCTCACAGGTGGGAGATTGGACTCCACAAGGTATTTAGGAGCCGGTCCAAGCTCTAGGGGTCGAGGTTCTCAAAGGAGCAGAGGATTTTCTCAGTCGAGGCCACTTTTTCCTCAGTGTTTCCGATGTGGTAAGCGTAATTCGGGGAAATGCCGTTATGGAACAGGTGTTTGTTTTTGTTGTGGCCGTTCGGGCCATATACGGAGGGTGTGTCCTTTTAGAAAGAGCACCGGTGAGGTGGCTCAGCCTATGAGGCCGGTAGTTGGTTCCCTTTCCTCCACAGCTGTGCGTCCCCCAGGGCAGGGTGTTCAGATGTCAGCCAGCCGTGGTAGAGGTCAGGGAGGAGTTTATATTTCTGGCGGTCCTTCGGATCGCAGAGGTGACGTGACTACTGGACAGGATCAGGAGGCGACATCGCATGGGGTTACAGGTATTTTTCGATTCTTTTGAATCATACGTGCATTGATAGATTCAGATTTCGCCCTAGCATATATGTTTTCCCTTTGTTGCTAGCAGTTGTAAGTGATAGTATCCCCTGAGGTAGGAATACTTTGATTAGTAAAGTGAAAAGTTAAGAATGTTGACAAGAATGATAAGTGAACTGAGACTATAGTTGTGTAGAGTTCACAAGTTGTAATTACTCCGTAACAGTGTAAAGACCGATAGGGAAGGATGTACAGTAGAAATACTTTGGCTTATATGACGAACCTCTAGTGAAAGGGAGGACAGGGTAAGAAGTACCTTGAGATAAGAGAGAGATATATTTCAGACTAAGAATGAGAAGTTAAGTATGACAAGTAAGAAAATAAAGGAACCTCTAAGGATCCCGTGTTTGAGAAGACTGTAACCTTCGAGTTTTGTGAGGAGGGGTCGCGGATGGAAGGTCCATTATTATGTTTACGTATGTTGTGGTGGCCATGTGTGGCATCGTTGGTCTTGTGCAGTTTTGATTGATAGGCATAGTATAGAGTTTATGCCGGAGTTTGTATAGCTTGACAACCGACTAAGAACATTCGGGGACGAATGTTTCTAGGGGGGAAGAATGTTACATCCCGTAAGTCCAGGACATGTATAAGAGAATGTACGTAAGGAATCAAGACTTGGAAATTGGTACGAAAGAAAGAATTGTTTTTCCGACGGAAAATTCTTTCGAACGTCGGAAAGGAGAAATGTTCGTTAAGGAGAATTAGATTCTCAAAATGCATTATTGGGAGAGTATGGAACTTATTAACATTATGGAAATTTATTTCACGATTTGGTCACGTGGGCCCACCCGAGGAATTTTACATTTTGTGGCCCACGAGGGTTCTAATTTTATGGGCGAATGAGAGGCGACACGTGGCACCCCCACATATGGTCTTGGACGATTTATTGCAAGGCTAAAATGGTCATTGACCATGGTAGAAGATAAGTCTTCAAAGCTTGATATTTTTGACCAAAGTCAACTTGCCACTTGGGCTTGATCCTAGTGAAACTCATCTTAGCCACCCATTTGTTTAATTCTTGGCCCTCCAATGTGTTATATAAGCATACTACTAGTGCAAGACTAGCTCTTCAACACTTAGAAAAAATCACACATTCTTGTTCTTGCTAGTTGAGCTCTAGGGTTCACCTCACTCCCACACAAATTTTTTTGTAGTTTTGATCCTTTATTCACAATACTTTAAATCAAGGTTCCTAAGAGTGTTGTAAGGTTATATCAATAGAAAGATTGCGGAAAAACGACGTTTTCACGTTAGTCGCAAGGCGGAAACTTAAGGAGTTCTTCAACTTTGAAGTTGGAACTTGAAGATGGGTTCTTCATAGGCTTCTAAGGAGTGCTTGAAGCGGATTGGAACATAAGGAAAGGAGCTAAGATTTGCTAAGGAGCTACTTTGAATCTTGGAATTTTTAAGGGCTTATAAAGGTATAAATTTTGTCGTTTTAGTAATTAAGACTTACTTATTGTTGTAGCTATGGATATTAGCAAGCATGAGTTATATAGTATGAAGTTTGATAAGTATATTGGCTATTGGAACCCTAATCCGAAAACTAGCATGTTTAGCCTTAATATTACAATTCAAGTTGATTATTAGTTTAAGTCGTCACATGTTGTATAAAGAAGGAAATTGTAGTTGTTGAAGTTGTTTATGACTATATAACATGTTAGGCCTTAGAACTTGGAATTGGAAAAGGATTGGAAAAGACTTTGAATTGTTGGTTATGTTGTTGGCCGAGAATGGCTTGAATATGGAACTACTTCGTATTAATTGTGGGGCGGAATTTTACACTTATTGTAAGGCGTGTAATCCCCTTTGTTTGGTTGTTGTTTTGAGCCTTAAATGTGGCGTGCTGGTTATTGTATTCGGCCTTGAAAAAGGTGGCAAAGTATGTAGAAACAAAGGAGGTCTTTGCCGATTTTCCGTAGAATAAGAGGCCGTATACTTAGTATTATTCTACGTTAGAAACTAGAAATTGATAGTCATGTTGTGACCATTATAGGATGACAATTCGTATGGGTATTAGGCAGCTTGTGGATTTAGCGAAAGGTATGTGAACTATCTCCTCTTACAGCATGATTCCTTAAGATAAAGAAAGTATGTCTACTCCTTAAATGATCCATTCCTTGGTTGTATTTGGATTGCCTAAAAGAGAATTTGTTCTCGTGCTTGATGATTGTACTTTGATGTTTAAATTGTAAGTTGTATAATCCATTTCCTTAGTGAAGTTTGGATTCTTAAAAGTGAAAGTATTTTACTTAAAGTACATATAGTCTTGAAAAGGAAGTGGTTTCCAAATCTTTTGGCTAGTGCCTTAGTTCCAAAACCTAAGGGTCGTTATAATGAATTTAGGGGAGTCAAAGGAGTGATTTACTTAATTGTTTTAAGAGAGGAGAAATGACATGATTTAAGAGAAGTAACTTGTTTTAAAGGTGTGAGTTACTTGAGGTTTAAAAGTAGAAGAAACTTGATTTCTAAAGATTAAGAGACTTGAAGTATTTTGAAAGTTAAGAAACTTGGTTTGTAAGTATGTGATACTTTGTTTTAAAAGTATAGTCTCTTGGTGATAAATGGAATGAATATGTCTAAAATCATAAAGGGTTATAACGGCTTTATGGGAAATTGGTTATAACGGCTTTATGGAAGGTTAAGAAAGTTGTCTATTTTGATTAATGGGCATAAGTTGCCTAGATTGTGAAAATTTGAAGTTACTTGATTTCAAGCTTTGAAATGAGTTTCCTAAAAGTGTAGTAACTTACTTTGAAAAATAGACACACACCGATACTACGGTGTTAGTATCTTGGGGTTTTACATAAAAGAGTCTTTTGAAAAGAATATGCGTCGTAGTACTTTGGCTTGTTTAATTGAGAATTATTCTATGTGTGCCTTGATAAGTACTTTGGCTTGTTTAATTGAGAATTATTCTATGTGTGCCTTGATAAGTACTTTGGCTTGTTTAATTGAGAATTATTCTATAAGTGCCTTGAGTTTATAAAATGAAAGTCTATAGATTTTATGAACTTGCCTATGTGTGCTGGTGATAGCTTTTGAGTGCAAGTATTATGTTTTATTACGTTGCCGCGACTCTCGGTTGGAGAATGTTTGTCTTGTTGTAAGTTTACTTGGGCGTCAGCGGTGATGTGGGATTCCACGGGTATGCTTCCATTATTTGTGTTACTCCTTGGACATGCTTATACGATGTGGGATTCCGGGGCATGTGGCCAGGAGGCGGGTTAGATTCCCGGATTTGTTTGTATTACCCTATGGTCATGCTTATACGATGTGGGATTCCGGGGCATGCGACCACGTGGGATATTGTTATGCCATGGATTAGCCCTCCGAGAGTAGTAGTGGTTGGATCGGTAGTTAGCTTCGTACTTGCCGTCGGTGGGCGGCGAGATAGCTCGTAGTTGGTTTCGTACTTGCCCCGTCAGTGCTATTACCTGATTTGGTACGATAGGCTCGGTAGATAACTTGCGCACTTGCCGGTCATATCTCGTTCTGCGAGTTGGATCGGTAGTTAGCTTTACGTCTTGCCCCGTCGATTGTTAGCGCGAGTTGATCTGGTAGTTGGCTTTCGTACTTGCCCCCGTCCGTTTTATGATACAGGTTGGATCTGGTGGTTCGTTTTCCTACTTGGCCCGTACAGTTTTTAGGACACAGGTGGGACTTGGTGTTCATGTATGCTTATTGGTGTTATATTATATCATGGACTGCCGGCAGTGAGGAAGGATTCCACGGGCATGATTGATATTATGGGCGTGAGACCCATGGTTATATTTTAGTAATGACTTTGAGGGCATGCGTCCCTGACTTGATATGACTGCTTATGTGTTGTGTACTGTAGGTTGGCTATCATACATGTCTCCTGTTTTGTTTAGACTATTATGATTTCATTACAGTACTTACTGTTTCACATACTTGGTACATTCTTCGTACTGACCTCCTTGAAGTGCGTTCATGACGCAGTTTGAGGCAGCGATTTGGTGATCTGCAGTGTAGGACCGCTCGAGTTTTGGATAGCTCCGTACATTGGAGTTTATCATTTTGGTATAGTTCCTTCAAGATCTGAGCTTTTATGCGATTATGGAGTGCAGCGGGGCCTTGTCCCGTCATAGTTCAGTATAACTCTTAGAGGTCTTTATTTATATGTGGGATTGGACTCATGTACGGTGTAGTGTCTTTTGTTTATGTATATTATATGGCAGCCTTGTCGGCTTTGTCCTTGCACGTATATTGGTTTTAAAAAAAAATAAAAAATGAGGTGTTATTTAAATTCCATGATTTACTTGTATGCATCGGTAGAAGAGTGCGGTAGGGCACGATCACGAGCTTGGGGTTGGGCGTGATGACAATTCCATAATTCCGATAAATTTTTACTCGTCTCAAACCTTAACATTTTTGAGTTCTAACGTACGTTCTTAAAAACATATCCTGAAATTCCGGGGTGTAACAATCAAGGCCTCAGAGACAGAGTCGGTGGTACTAGGTTCACATCGGCTGCGTGATACTGCGATCATTGGTTTGATCGTGGGAGGCATTACACCCGTAACTCCGGGACATGTTTAAGAGAATGTGCGTAAGGAACTCAAGACTTGAAATTAGTGCGAAAGGAAGAATTGTTTTTCAGCGGAAAAATCTTAGAAACGTCGGGAAGGAGAAATGTTCGTTGGTGAAATTAGATTCTCAAAATACATTAATTGAAGAAGTATGGAACTTATTATCATTATGGAAATTATTTATGCGGATTTGGTCATGTGGGGCCCTTGCAGAAATTTACGTTTTGTGGGACCCACGAGGTTCTGAATTTTATGGACGAATGGGAGGCGACATGTGGCACCCTCCCACATGGCTTGGTCGAATTATGTAAGGGTATTATGGTCATTGACCATGGTAGAAGACTAAGTCTTGCTAATTAAAGAGCTTGACATTGTTGACTAAGTCGATGGCCACAGCTTGATCTCTTCCCTCCAAACTTTACATGTGTTGATATCTAGACCCTCCAATGTGTTTTATATACATACTAGTAGCAAGACAAGGCTATTTTACACTTAGAAAAATTGAAGAACTCTTGTTCTCCTTAGAGATGCTCTCGGGTTTGCTAAGAAGGAAAGAAGAAAATTTTTTGTTTGTGGTTCATTAGCCACAAGACTTTAACCAAGGTTCATGAGTGTATTGTAGCGTATCTCAATAGAAAAATCCCGGAAAAGATGGTTTCGTGTTAGTCATGAAGAAAACCTAGTTGCTTTCTAGGTTTGGGTTGGGAAGATTGAAGGAAATTGGTTGGTATGGTTCTAAGGGTCTCAAGTAGTGGATTGAAGTGTCTTGAAGAGGCTCTAAGTTGCTAAGGAGCGACTTCGGATTTGGAGTTGGATTAAGATTCGTTGAGGTATAATCTTGTCTCTTAAGTGCTACACGATTTTATATTGTTGTTAGCCTTACATTTTACTAGCATGAAGTATATGTGTTGAAGTTTTATAAGTGTTATGGATTGTTGTAGCCTAAAACCCGAAATGACCTATTAGCCATTTGAAGTTGGATTACATTTTGGTCGTTTACTAGAATCGTCGCATGTTACATACTTGAAGATTATAGTAGTATAATCGATTGCGACTTGATACCATGTTATGCTAACGATTTGGATTGAAATGGAAATTGGATAAGAATTGGTATTGTGGTACTCAATGTGGTCGAAATTGGACTAGTAGTTGTATTAGTTTGATATCTATTGTGGGGCGGAATTTTACACGTCTAGTAGGCGTGTAATCCCCTATTGATGATTGCATTGATTGGGCCTTAAATGTGGCGTGTTTGGTTATTGTATTCGGCCTTGAAAAAGGTGGCAAAGTAAGTAGAAACAAAGGAAGTCTTTGTCCAGATTTTCCGTAGAATTTAGTGACTTAGCACTTAGAATATTCTACGTTTGTAGTGAGAGGTTAATGGACGTATTGTGACCATTATAGGTTGAAGTACTAAGTATAGTGTATCCTACTTGAAGGATGGAATAGCTATCAAGGTTGAAGTACTTTGGAGCATTTTGCTACTTATGTCGATAATCGTCGAGGTATGTGAACCTCTTCCTTCCTTTGGCATGATTCTATGTATGGAATATACGTGGTATCATTTCATGTTTCCTTACTCTTAGAAGTTAAGAGGTAGTTGTGTGATTTCTTGTATGTAGAACTTTTCCTATCTTTTGAGCATGACTAGTTATGCGTATATGATGCAGTACGTCTGAAGACCTTGATATCCTTTACTAGTTTATGAATAGCCAAGTTGGGTGAGTTAGGAGATTAACTCACTTCTTTGAAAGTATTAAGGATGTCTAATGTTTTATTAAAATTAACGGACTTGAAGAGTTTTAAAGTATGTGATACTTGTTCCGTTTTAAACGTATAAGTCCCTTGGATAGGAAATTGTATATGGCTAAGGTATAAAGCGAATATAACGACATTATGGGGAGTTGGTTATATTTGCTTTATGGAAAGATAAATGACTTGATTTTTTTTATGAAAAGGCAACTTGATTTTTAAGGCATCAATTGCCTAAGGTTTTATAATAAAAGGAGTCACATGATTTCTAAAGGTTAAGAGACTAATTGTACTCTGAAAGTTAAGAGAATTGATTTGAAAATATATAATACTTGGACATGCTTATACGATGTGGGATTCCGGGGCATGTGACCAGGATGCGGGTTAGATGCCCGGACATTTTATCGACGTCTGCGGCGGGGATTCCACGGGTATGCATCCATTGTGATTGATCTTGGCCATGCTTATACGATGAGGGATGCCGGGGCATGCAGCCAGGATGCGGGTTAGATGCCTGCGCATTTTATTACTCCATGGCCATGCTTATACGATGTGGGATTCCGGGGCATGCGACCATATTATATTATTACTCCATGGGCTAGCTCCCCATGAAGACCTGCACCTACGATGAGGGATGTCGAGGGCACGTTATGGCCATGCTTATACGATGTGGGATTCCGGGGCATGCGGCCGCGTTATATATATATATATATATGTGTTGTATATGTGTACGCCGACAGTGAGGTGGGATGCCACGGGCGCGTCACATGGTTATATTTTTACACTTATAGTTGTCGGCAGTGATGTGGGATTCCACGGACAGGAGATATATATTTATGTGTTGTATATGTGTACGCCGACAGTGAGGTGGGATGCCACGGGCGCGTCACATGGTTATATTTTTACACTTATAGTTGTCGGCAGTGATGTGGGATTCCACGGGCAGGAGATATATATATGTGTTGTATATGTGTACGCCGACAGTGAGGTGGGATGCCACGGGCGCGTCACATGGTTATATTTACGCCATGCGCCGGTAGTGATGGGATTCCACGGACACGCTTTGATATTGTGTGACTTGATCGCGTCCAGTTAGGTAGTATATCGTCCCTCCGTAAATGGCGGATTGTGTTATGAAAGGTAAGTAAGTTAGATGGAAATGAACTTAATGACATCTCTAAGTATGTACGTAAGATATGGCTATAACTCTTAATGGAATGGAAAAGATAATAAGTGCGATTAAGTTCATAAGTGTTAATGACACGGCAGATGCAGTATGTACTACTGTATATTTGTCTGTCATTCTTTTATGCTTATGATCTGTTTCTCATGCGTTATTTTTGTTCCATATTAAATTTTTGTTATCGACCCGCTTCGGCTGCGTTAAATGCCGCAGTTTTAGGTACGAGGTTGGTGATCCTCGCTCTTAGGATCTCGGTTGATTTTTGGGAAAAAGCTCCATTTGCTCGGAGGCTTATCTCTTGATACGGTTTTCCACGAGGTTGTAGATTCATGTATATTCGTGGTATGGCGGGGCCTGTCCACATACGATTATTCGTTAAAACTCTTAGAGGTGCGTAGTCACATGTGTGGGTCGATTTGTAAAGAAAGGAGGCAAGCCGGTTGTATATTATATGTCGGGAAGGTAACCTGTCGGCTAACTTTGTTGTTTTATACATTGTTTTATTTTATAGTTTCATGTATGTTCGCGATTATCTCGATGTATACTGTAAGGGTGCCCGGGTAGGGCACGATCGCGAGCAGGTCGGGTCGTGACATCGTCGAGAGAGCATGCACTTCGGCCGTATGGGGCGAGTTCGGAGGCATTTCTTACACTTCTTGCCCTCGCGGATGAGAGCTCGGGCGAGATAGATTTATGATGTTGAGACAGAGCAGGCGTGCGGTTGAGTACAACATAGAGTTTGACTCGTTGGCTTGGTATGTCCCGCTTTAGTGGCAGATATGGAGGATAGAGTGCACCGCTATGTCACGAGACTTGGCGATTACTTAGCGAGAGGTTGCAGGTGTAGCTCTTCAGCCGGGCATGAACATTTCCCGTATACATGCTTATGCACAGGGGATGGAGGAACGTAGAGACCGACGTAGGGACCAGGATCAGCATAAGAGGGCCGGGGATAGCGAGGTCCTTGGTAACTCGAGAGGCAGACCGCGGCGAAGCTAGTTATACACCTCCGCCAGTACAGAGTGGTCCTCCATAGTCTTCAGGACGTTCGGGAGATTCGGGAGCAGGTCAGGGCTCCAAGGGTTCATGTTTTCGGAAAATTAGGGGTGTTAGTCTGAGGAAGCCACCTCTACCTCGGTGTGGTCGATGTGGTAGACCCCATCTTGGGAGTGTCGTACTATTTCGGACGCCTTGTTATGCTTCGCGCCAGCGGGGCCATTTTGCGGATCGTCCAGGCAGGTGGCACCGTGGGATAGCACGACTACGGATCGGTTGCGGGTTCTTCACCTCCCATAGCTAGGCGGGATGTTCATACACGTGAGCCACGGCAGGTCGCGGTGGAAGTTCGATTTTAGCGGTCCTTTGAACCGCCTATTTGATTTTCAGGTATATTCTTAACCCTCTAGAGACTAGTTTGTATTGATGATATGATGATGTGTTAAGTGTTATGTTCGGATAGCTTGTGTTAAAATGTGATTTAGAAGCCTGGTTTGTGAAAAGGGTAAGTCTGGGGATGAGACAATTGTGAACCTTAGAATTTATATGATTGAGACCTTAGATGTAAGGCCGTCTTGAGTAAAAGACTTTACAGTTAATCTTTGTCAGAGTGCATAGTATACGTGGAGTATTTGTGTGATAATTCCATGGGTAGTTTGAGATAGAAGTGGTAGCTTTCATGACGTGAATTAGTAATATTGTTCCGGATCGGGGAACGAGAGAGTTTAGCGCGATAATAGGTCTGGTTGAGGCGGTTATGGGTCAACCGGCCGGAATGAAGTGAGGTAAATTTGAGGTGGTCCCGCTAGGTGATGGGGTCACGAGGGTGCAAGGCCCAAGTTTAGATAACCATTATGCGAGTTCGTAGGCGTGTTCGACCATAATCGGATCATGAAGGGGATTGGCCTTAAAGGAATGTGGTGGTAAGATGACCAAGGTTGGAGGTAGTAACTCCAAGATTTTGGAAAGCAAGCAATGACGGAAGTATGGTGCGTGTACTAGAAAGAGTTCGGGTGTTCGGAGAGTGCGACGAGTAAGAAAAGAGGCGAAGATGTGTTAAGAAGATGGAAGTGTCCTTTTTATAAGTAAAGATGTGAAGAAAGTATCCTTTGGACCATGGGTGGAGCTAATGGTATTGATATACGCTTTAGAGATGATTCTTCGTTGGCTCGGATGTGCGTTTTCGCGCGTATGTTGTATTATGGCCATGTGTGGCATAATTGGTTTCGTAGGTATAGTAGGGAAGACTATACCGGCACAGATATGTTTTGAGACTTATAAGGAACATTCGGGATGAATGTTTCTAAGGGGGGAAGAATGTTATACCCCGTAGTTCCGGAGTATGTATGTGAGGACGTACGTACGAATGTTTAAACCCTAATTAGGGTAAGAATGAAAGAATTGTTTTCCGACGGAAAATATTCCGAACCTTGTGAAGGAAATTTTACGGTTTCAATATTTTTACGACTATGGAATTTTTCCGAGAGATGAAATATTTTGGACCAATAGGAAGGCGACATGTGTCACACCAAATTGGACATAAGTGGACGATTTTTCAAGACAAAGTGGGCTAGTCAAATGGTCAAAGTCTTGCATGACATTTGTGGGACAAGTGGAGAAATGAACCTACACAAACAATCTATACCATACACATGTTTCAATCCTAACCCTTGGTTGTCCTATATAAACACCTCTAGTTGATGAAAATCTTCCACACTTAGAACATTTCAAGACTTGGAAATATTTTCTCTCCCTCCCTTCTTGTTCTCGTCCAAACCCCCCTTTACTTGAGCAAATGTTGTCCAAAAATTCTTAAACTTATAAGTGTTCTTCCTTAATGTATTAGGAAGATTATTAACCAAGAGTTAGAGAAGATTTCACACCCCTAGCCTCAAAAACCCCCCTTGGCCGAGAGTGGGCAGATTTTCGGGACTGTTTTGGACAGATTTTTAGTCAAATTTGGAAGGGAATATCTCCTAGCATATTAGGAGTTTTTGGGTGTTTCAAAAGCCTAAAATGAATTTCGTCGAGTCTAGTTTCCAACGCAACAAACTGCTCGTAGATATGACACTGGAGTAGAGAGTTATCGACGTTACAAGTTCAGCTGACGAAGCAGTGGCTAAAAATCTGGACAGTCACGTTTTTTGGGCTATTTTGAGGTAATGAACCTTAACCTCTTTGTGAAGTTGATTATTATGTATATATGGATATTATACATATATTGGAAGTATATTATGGACTATAAGATATAAAGAAAGATTTGGATCTTGTTAAGATGTTAAAAGGAGAATTGACATATTATCCATTAAAATGGTAAAAATGTATCCATTACTTACTAAGAGGTTAAAAACAAAGGAACTATAACTTATATTAAGATTGAAATATAAGTTGGAAGACAAATGAAGTAATTGGATAAGTAAAAATTGTAAAAGTTGGCCAAGGACCCCAACTTAAGGACCGTATTTACTTTGGACCGTATTTACTTTGGACTGTATTTACATTGTTGTTATGAAGGAGAGATTGTTAATCGCGTTCCGTTTGGGCGTGTTATCCCCTTCTTTAATTATTGTTGTTATGAAGGAGAGATTGTTAATCGCGTTCCGTTTGGGCGTGTTATCCCCATCTTTAATTATTATTGTTATGAAGGAGAGATTGTTAATCGCGTTCCGTTTGGGCGTGTTATCCCCTTCTTTAATAATTGTTGTTATCACGCCGAACCGGGCGTGGATGGTGCCTACCGGCACCCTTCTACCCGACACAAGTAAATAGCGGAACTTAAATAACGCCTCATTTTTTTAAACCAACGTGCGTCTGAGCAAAGCCGACAAGGCTCCCATATAATATACATAATCAAAAGACACTACACTGTACACGAGTTCAATCCCACATATGAATACAGACCTCTAAGAGTTTTACTGAACTATGACGTGACAAGGCCCCGCCGTACCCATAATTGTACAAAAGCCTGTACTGAAGGATCTATACCAAAAAGATAAACTCTGAGCAGATGGAGCTATCCAAAACTACGGCGGTCCTACACTGCAGATCACCAAATCGTACCTAAACTGCGGCGTGACGCGGCCCGAAGGAGGTCGATGCGAAGAATGTACCAAGTATGTGGCGAAAATCGTAATGAAATCATAACGATCTATACAAAATAGGAGACATGTATGATAGCCAAACTACGATTACACAATACATAGCGGTCATATCAAGTCGAGGACGCGTGCCTCAAAGTCACTACTCAAATATAACTACGGTGACACGCCCGTAATATCAATCATGCGTGGAATCGCCCATCGCTGCCGGCGATCCATGATATAATATAACACCAATAAGCATACATGAACACCAAGTCCCACCTGTGTCCTAAAAGCATGCGGGCAGTAGGAAAATGAACCACGAGATCGGCTGCATCATAAAAGCGGCCGGGCAAATCGAAAGCCAACTACGAGATCAACTGCGTCTATCAATCGGCCGGGCATGTGCAAGCTAACTACTGATCGATGCAGCCGTCACGAGATATGGCCGGGCAAGTGCGAAAGCTATCTACGGAGCCTCTGCGTACCAAAGCGTGTAATAGAATCGGCGGGGCAAGTCGAAAGCCAACTACGAGATCGGCTGCGTCGTCAATGGCCGGCAAGTACGAAAGCTAACTACGGATCCACTGCGTCGCTAAATCTCATGGAGGGCTAATCCATGGAATAAAAATATCCCACGTGGTCGCGTGCCGGAATCCCATCGTATAAGCTTGACCATGGGGTAATACAAACAAATCCGAATCTAACCGCCTCCTGGTCACATGCCCCGGAATCCCATATCGTATAAGCATGTCCAATGAGTAATACAAATAATGGAAGCATACATCGCGACGGACCAGTGCGGCGGTGCCTACTGGGCACCTGTTGAGTAAACATCAGAGAATAGCAGCGGAACATACACAACACAAACATATGTGTAAACAAAAAGACAACGGTGGCCGATAAGGCGCCTTCCATACTATAAACATAATCAAAAGTACAATCTAACTCGGTTCTTCTGTTGACCACGTATGTGAATGGACCTCTAGGAATAACAACTGTGGCGGGACAGGGCCCCGCCATACCCCTGAATATACATGAATATACTACCTCAGGGAAAACCGTACCAAGAGCTAAGCCTCCAGAGCAAATGGAGCTTTCTCTCAAAGACTGAACCGAGATCCTAAGAGCAAGGATCACCAACCTGGGTACCTAAAACCTGCGGGCATGACGCGGCCCGAAGAAGTCGATAACAGTGCAGAATATGGAGCGAAATAACGTCTGATGCAGATCATAACTGTTACACCCCGTATTTATAGGATATGTTTATAAGAACGTACGTAAGAACTCAAAGATGTTAAGGTTTGAGACGAGTAAAAATTTATCGGAATTGTGGAATAGTCGGAAAACGAAATATTGCGACGAACGGGAGGGCGACACATGTCACCCCCCCCCCTTAATGGTCTTGGACGAAAGTGACATGGAGGAAATGGTCTTTTGACCACAATTAAAAGATCAAGTCTTGCAAAGACATTTAGCATGACATTGTTGACTAGGTCAATTCCACTTGGCTTGATCCATGTGAAAAGCATCCAAACCACCCATTTGTTCTAATCTTGACCCTCCATTTATTTATATAAGCTCCCTAGTGCAAGACAAGGCTTAACACTTAGCATTTTTTTTCAAGAAATTGATGAAAACGTTGGGAAGCTCTCGACCATGGGCTAGGGTTTGAAGGAAAAATTTTCAATTGTTGTCCAATAATTCCCCCACTTTAAACCAAGGTTCATGAGTGTTATATAAGTGTATCTCAATAGAAAAATCCGGAAAAGAGAGTTTTTCGTATTAGTCGCAAAGTGAAAACCTAGTGGCTTTCTAGGTTTTGGATTGGAAGTTTGAAGGAAAGTTGTTGGTATGGTTCTAAGGGTCTCAAAAACGGATTGAAGTGTCTTGAGAGGTTCTAAACTACTAATGAGCGACTTAGATTGGAATTGGATTAAGAATCGTTAAGGTATAATCTTGTCTTTTAAAAGTGTTACAAGATTATATAATTATATTGTTGTTGTTAGCTTTACATGTTGCTAGCATGAAGTTGTTAAGTTGAAGTTTATAAGGATTATAGATCGATTGTAGTCTTGGAAGTTCGAAATGTAATGTAGGCCATGTTAAGTTGGATTACAATTTGATCGTTATTAGAATAGTCGCATGTTAATTACTTGAAGATTATGGTTGATATAATCAAATGCGACTTGATATCATGTTATGCTACCAATTTGGATGGAATTGGAAATTGGTTAAATTGGTATTATTGAACTTAAGGTGGCGAATTTGTACTTATAGTTTGTAATAGTTTGTTATTCATTTGTATTGGACTACCTTATAGATTGTGGTGAGCCAATTGGGGTTGTTTGGTTATTGTATTCGGCCTTGAAAAAGGTGGCAAAGTTAGTAAAAACAAAGGAGGTGCTGTCCGATTTTCCGTAGAATTTAGTGACTTGGCACTTAGGATATTCTACGTTTAAAGTAAGAGGTTAATGGACGTATTGTGGCCATGATAGGTTGAAGTACTAAGTTTAGCGTATCCTACTTGAAGAATGGAATAGCTCAAGGTTGAAGTACTTTGGAGCATTTTGCTACTTGTCGACAATCGTCGCGAGGTATGTGAACCTCTACTTTCTTTGGCATGATCCTACGTATGAAATATCCATGTGATAGTATTTCAAGATTTCTTCTACTCTTAGAAGTTAAGAAGTATTTACATTGTTGAATCTAAGTTAAGAGTATGTTTAAATTGTCTTAAGTCCTTACTAGGTCTTATGGGAAACGTTAGTAAGAATGGTTAGGAAATTATGAGATTTGATTTAAAGGCTATGTGTCTTGATTTGTTTAAAGTAAGTAAGTGGATTTTATGTTCGAAAATGACTTGAATTTATATGTGAAAAGGGGATTTATTTTAAAAGTGGAAGTTATATGATTTTAAGGGAATAAGTTACTTGGTTTTGGAAGTGTATGGAACTTTATATTTTTTTTATATAAGTATAGGAAATCGGGCGTTAAAGGAAGTATGTTATGAAGTTTTAAGACTAAGAACTTTGATTGTCTTTTAAGGATTATGAAGTTTTAAGCGTCGATTCTTTTAAGTATGTATGTACGTAGTATCTTTGGATCGATTTTCCTAATCGTTGTAAGAATAAAGTGTCTTAAGTTCTCTAAAGCGAAGGTTGTTATAATGACTTTATGGGAAGTTGTTATGACGACTTAAGAAAAGTAATAAGATGGTTTAAAAATGTTACGTAAGGAACATCACACCGAGCCTACACATAGTCCGGATTACGTTATGAAATACACCGAGCCTACACATAGGCCGGATTACGTTATGAGATACACCGAGCCTACAAATAGGCCGGATTACGCCATATTACCCCGAGCCTACACATAGGCCGGGTTACGTTATCTTGCAAGGCCCCACAGCGGGCGGATTATGTTATATGATTCACGATGCACGAGGCCACGGGAGGCGGATTATGTTATATGATTCCACAAGACACCGAGCCCCATAGGCGGGCGGATTATGTCACATGATTCATCAAGACACGTGTCCATAAATGGGGATTATGTTATGTAAGATATGTAAGTTATGTGAAAAATGGATTAAACTCTTAAGTAAGTATGTAAGAATATGTTGTTAAATCTTATCGAAAGAAGGAAAGGAGCGGTTAATATATGATTGATTTGAGTTAAAATGACATTCTTTATCTGAGATATGATTTGGTTATTGCATTTTATTTACATTTCCATACTCGGTACTGTTATCTTGACCCCGAGTGCGTTAAATGCCCGCAGTTTTAGGTACCTGTGTTGGTGATCCTTGCTCTTAGGATCTCTGTTGATTTTGGAAAGAAGCCCCTTTCACTCGAGGCTTGTCTTTTAGTACGGTTTCACGATGTGGTAGACTTATGTACATTCGGGGGTATGGCGGCCTGTCCCTTGTGATTGTAATTCTTAAGTGCAGTAGTCACATGTTGTGGGTCGGTTTGTAAAAAAGAAAGGGATGTAACTGCTGTTGTTATGTATATGTATATGTGTCCAGGAAGGTAGCCTTATCGGCTAACCTGTGGTTTCATTTCTCGTTATTTTATTTTTATGAGTTCATGTATGTTCATTGCTATTTCTCGATGTATACAGGCAGGGTGCCTGTGTAGGGCACGATCGCGAGCCCGGGTCGGTCGTGACAAAAGTGGTATCGCAGCGATTAGTCCTCGGAAAGTGTCTGACCGTGTCTAGTAGAGTCTTGATTATCGGTGTGTTGTGCACCACATCTATAATCGGAGGCTGCGAGACATGTAGGATTAGTTTCCATTCTTCTCACTCTGAGATCGTGCGACAGAGTGTTGTTAAGGTCGTCCCTCCCAACGAGTTATGTTGATTGCAGCTTCTGAGAAAGCGTGATGACCGGGAATGACTATGTGGATCGCGTATCTAGGTTGGTAATGATTATAGTATAGTTGGTATTGTGACATACATCTATACGGAGTTATGTATGAAATTGGGCAGCGTGTTGCCTAGAATGATTTTAGATTACGAGAATTGGTAAAGACTAACTAGATCTGGGAAGGTATGGAATAGTTAATGAATTTTCGCCAAGGTTTTGTGTTTTATTTGAGATAATTGGGAAAAGATGAGTATTCGATAGGGTAGTGAACCCTTAAGAAGCCATGTTAAGGAACCTAACGGAATGTCATGTTAATATATTAAGCTGCATAGTATGCTTAAGAGAATTGTACTGAGGAGATCCGTATAGCGTAAGTAATGGTTGTTGTGATCGAGACAACATGGTTTTGGTTTTATGAGAAGTTTTTGTACCCGTTTACTGGGGGACTGGTAAGGTAGGCTTGGAGCATGGAAATTGCGAGCCTAAGAATATTGATTCTTCGAGACCTTAGGTATATAAGGCTTTCTCTGTGATAAGATTTTAAGTCGGACCAAGGATAAGAGTTAAGTCTAACGCGAGTCGGGTTGAGGACTGTTCTGGGTCTCCCATGGCCTGAAATGGAGTGGGATCGGTTGGTAGTAGTTAAAGCTCGTGACAGTCACGAGTGCAAGGCCCAAGTCTAGTTAATTGTTTTACGGGTTCGTGGACGCGTTCCACCGGAACCAGGTCGTGAAAGCCGGAAATGGTCGTATATTGTCTTATAGAGTGACTCCAAAGATTAGAGGCCAGAATTGGTATGGAAGTTATGTATGTATGCTAGAAAGAGTTGGAAGTACGAAAAGATAACCTCTTTTGGGCTTATGATGGACGGATATGCGTGTGCGAGGTATTAGGGCTATGTGTGGCATTATTAGTATGTCGGGGTTGTGAAAGGAAACTATGTCGCAAATTATAATGGTTGACTCCGAAAGAACATTCGGGGACGAATGTTTCTAAGAGGGGAAGAATGTTACACCCCGTATTTACAGGATATGTTTATAAGAACGTACGTAAGAACTCAAAGATGTTAAGGTTTGAGACGAGTAAAAATTTATCGGAATTGTGGAATAGTCGGAAAACGAAATATTGCGACGAACGGGAGGGCGACACGTGTCACCCCCCCCCCCCTTAATGGTCTTGGACGAAAGTGACATGGAGGAAATGGTCTTTTGACCACAATTAAAAGATCAAGTCTTGCAAAGACATTTAGCATGACATTGTTGACTAGGTCAATGCCACTTGGCTTGATCCATGTGAAAAGCATCCAAACCACCCATTTGTTCTAATCTTGACCCTCCATTTATTTATATAAGCTCCCTAGTGCAAGACAAGGCTTAACACTTAGCATTTTTTTTCAAGAAATTGATGAAAACGTTGGGAAGCTCTCGGCCATGGGCTAGGGTTTGAAGGAAAAATTTTCAATTGTTGTCCAATAATTCCCCCACTTTAAACCAAGGTTCATGAGTGTTATGTAAGTGTATCTCAATAGAAAAATCCCGGAAAAGAGAGTTTTCGTATTAGTCGCAAAGTGAAAACCTAGTGGCTTTCTAGGTTTTGGATTGGAAGTTTGAAGGAAAGTTGTTGGTATGGTTCTAAGGGTCTCAACAAACGGATTGAAGTGTCTTGGAGAGGTTCTAAACTACTAAGGAGCGACTTCGGATTGGAATTGGATTAAGAATCGTTAAGGTATAATCTTGTCTTTTAAAAGTGTTACAAGATTATATAATTATATTGTTGTTGTTAGCTTTACATGTTGCTAGCATGAAGTTGTTAAGTTGAAGTTTATAAGGATTATAGATCGATTGTAGTCTTGGAAGTTCGAAATGTAATGTAGGCCATGTTAAGTTGGATTACAATTTGATCGTTATTAGAATAGTCGCATGTTAATTACTTGAAGATTATGGTTGATATAATCAAATGCGACTTGATATCATGTTATGCTACCAATTTGGATGGAATTGGAAATTGGTTAAGAATTGGTATTGTTGAACTTAAGGTGGCCGAATTTGTACTTATAGTTTGTAATAGTTTGTTATTCATTTGTATTGGACTACCTTATAGATTGTGGTGAGCCATTGGGGCTGTTTGGTTATTGTATTCGGCCTTGAAAAAGGTGGCAAAGTTAGTAAAAACAAAGGAGGTCTTTGTCGATTTACGTAGAATTTAGTGACTTGGCACTTAGGATATTCACGTTTAAAGTAAGAGGTTAATGGACGTATTGTGGCCATGATAGGTTGAAGTACTAAGTTTAGCGTATCCTACTTGAAGAATGGAATAGCTCAAGGTTGAAGTACTTTGGAGCATTTTGCTACTTGTCGACAATCGTCGCGAGGTATGTGAACCTCTACTTTCTTTGGCATGATCCTACGTATGAAATATCCATGTGATAGTATTTCAAGATTTCTTACTCTTAGAAGTTAAAGTATTTACATTGTTGAATCTAAGTTAAGAGTATGTTTAAATTGTCCTAAGTCCTTACTAGGTCTTATGGGAGACGTTAGTAAGAATGGTTAGGAAATTATGAGATTTGATTTAAAGGCTATGTGTCTTGATTTGTTTAAAGTAAGTAAGTGGATTTTATGTTCGAAAATGACTTGAATTTATATGTGACAAGGGAATTTATTTTAAAAGTGGAAGTTATATGATTTTAAGGGAATAAGTTACTTGGTTTTGGAAGTGTATGGAACTTTATATTTTTTTTTATATAAGTATAGGAAATCGGGCGTTAAAGGAAGTATGTTATGAAGTTTTAAGACTAAGAACTTTGATTGTCTTTTAAGGATTATGAAGTTTTAAGCGATACGATTCTTTTTAAGTATGTATGTACGTAGTATCTTTGGATCGATTTTCCTAAGCATTTGTAAGAATAAAGTGTCTTAAGTTCTCTAAAACGAAAGGTTGTTATAACAGCTTTATGGGAAGTTGTTATGACGACTTAAGAAGAAGTAATAAGATGGTTTAAAAATGTTACGTAAGGAAAATCACACCGAGCCTACACATAGTCCGGATTACGTTATGAAATACACCGAGCCTACACATAGGCCGGATTACGTTATGAGATACACCGAGCCTACAAATAGGCCGGATTACGCCATATTACCCCGAGCCTACATAGGCGGGTTACGTCATCTTACACCGAGCCCCACAGCGGGCGGATTATGTTATATGATTCCACAAGGTACAAAGAGCCCGCAGCGGGCGAATTATGTTATATGATTCCACGATGCACCGAGCCCCAAGCGGGCGGATTATGTCACATGATTCATCGATGCATCGTGTCCGCAAATGGCGGATTATGTTATGTAAGATATGTATGTTATGTGAAAAAGGCTGGATTAAACTCTTAAGTAAGTATGTAAGAATATGTTGTTAAATCTTATCGAAAGAAGGAAAGGCAGTTAATATATGATTGATTTGAGTTAAAATGACATTCTTTTATCTGAGATATGATTTGGTTATTGCATTTTATTTCATTTCCATACTAAATTGTTGTTGTCTTGACCCGCCGAGTGCGTTCATTCCCGCAGGTTTTAGGTACCCAGGTTGGTGATCCTTGCTCTTAGGATCTCTGTTCAGTTTTTGGAAAGAAGTACCTTTCACTCCGGAGGCTTGTCTTTTAGTACGGTTTCACGATGTGGTAGACTTATGTACATTCAGGGTATGGCGGGCCACTGTCCGCTTGTGATTGTAATTCTTAAGTGCAGTAGTCACATGTTGTGGGTCGGTTTGTAAAAAAGAAAGGGATGTAACTGCTGTTGTTATGTATATGTATATGTGTCCACGAAGGTAGCCTTATCGGCTAAACTATGGTTTAATTTCTCGTTATTTTATTTTTATAAGTTCATGTATGTTCCGCTGCTTTTCTCTGATGTATACCTGAACAGAGTGCCCAGGTAGGGCACCAGTCGCGGGCCCGGGGTCGGGTCGTGACAATAACTGTACAAAAGAATGACAAGGACAAGTATAAAAATACATACCAGATCCTGCCGTGTCATTACCACTTATGAACTTAATCGCACCTTATTATCTTTTCCCATTTTTCAATAAAAGTTATAGCCACATTCTTACACACATGATTAGGAAAAATCATTAAGTTCATTACTATATAACTTAACTTATCTTTCATAATTATAATCCGGCCCCTTTAAGAAGGGCACATTTACTACGACCCGATACGGGACGCGATCAAGTCACACTAATATCAAGCGTGTCAGTGGAATCCCTCATCATCGCCGCGGCTACAAGTGTAAAATATAATCATGTGTCGCGCCCGTGGCATCCCACCTCGATCGGCGTACACACATACACAACACATATATATCTCTGCCGTGGAATCCCACATCACATCGACGATCCAGGATATAATAATACGCCAATAGGCACATGAACACCAAGTCCCACCGGTGGTATAGCGTCTTGAGGTCTACCTCACTTATACTCTTACCACGGAGAAGGTGGTATAACGTCTTGGGGCTTGCCTCATTTATACTCTTACCTATCTCAACCGACCATTATACAAAACAAGCGGTGGTATAATGTCTTGGGGTTTACCACTCACTTATACTCTTACCGGAGAAGGTGGTATAGCGTCTTGGGGTTTACCTCACTTATACTCTTACCCTATCTCGTGGGCGTCAAACAAGCGAAGCACTACCGTATGTCTTCTATAAGAATCAGAATTTAACCCAGTACTACAAATAGCGGAAGCATACGTGGAATCCCGTCACCGTCGGTGCGTCCAGTACTTACAACAAGACAATGACCCTCCGCCAGAGTCGCGGCATCGTAATAAAACATAATACTTGCACTCAAAGGCTATCACCAAAGACACATAGGCTAATTCTCAATTAATCAAGCCAAAGTACTAATCAAGGCATCACATAGAATTATTCTCAATTAACAAGCCAAAGTACTTATCAAGGCACATTTAGACTAATTCTCAATTAATCAAGCCAAAATACTAATCAAGGCATAACATAGAATTATTCTCAATTAACAAGCCAAAGTACTTATCAAGGCACATTTAGACTAATTCTCAATTAATCAAGCCAAAGTACTTATCAGGGCACAAATAGAATAATTCTCATTTAACAAGCCAAAGTACTTATCGGGGCACAAATAGAATAATTCTCATTTAACAAGCCAAAGTACTTATCAAGGCACATTTAGACTAATTCTCAATTAATCATGCCAAAGTACTTATCAGGGCACAAATAGAATAATTCTCATTTAACAAGCCAAAGTACTTATCGGGGCACAAATATAATAATTCTCATTTAACAAGCCAAAGTACTTATCAAGGCACATTTAGACTAATTCTCAATTAATCATGCCAAAGTACTTATCAGGGCACAAATAGAATAATTCTCATTTAACAAGCCAAAGTACTTATCGGGGCACAAATAGAATAATTCTCATTTAACAAGCCAAAGTACTTATCAAGGCACACTTAGACTAATTCTCAATTAATCAAGCCAAAGTACTAATCAAGGCATCACATAGAATTATTCTCAATTAAACAGGCCAAAGTACTACGTACGTACATTCTTTTCAAAAGACTCCTTTCCAAATAAAACTTCCCCGATACTAACAACCGTAGTATCAAGTCCTATCCACCTTTCAAGACAAGTCACAATACCTTTTTAGAAATACAATTACCGGCTTCTAAATCAAGTGACTTCTTTATTAAAAACCTTAAGCAATTGGTACCTTTAAAACAATTTGCCCTTCCTTAACACAAGTTATTTCTTTGATTACTTTATTAGGGAAAACCATTCTCTTAACCTTCCATAAAGCCGTTATAACCAACTTCTCATAAAGCCGTTATAACCCTTTATGGTTTAGACCAACACGTTCCTTTTATAACCAAGAGACTTCTACTTTTTGAAACCGAGTATTAAATACTTTCAAATCAATTCTCATAACTTTCAAAAATACAATTAGTCTCTTAACCTTTAGAAAACAAGTGACTCCTTTTATTATAAAACCTTAGGCAATTAATGCCTTAAAAACAAGTGGCCTTTTCACTAAAATCAAATCACTTATCTTTCCATAAAGCAAATATAACTAACTTCCCATAAAGCGTTATATTCACTTTATACCTTAGCCAAAAACAATTTCCTATCCAGGGACTTATACGTTTAAAATGGAACAAGTATCACATACTTTAAAACTCTTCAAGTCCTTAACTTTAATAGAACTTAAGACATCCTTTATACTTTCAAAGAAGTGAGTTAATCTCCCAACTTACCCGACTTGGCTATTCACAAACTAGTAAAGGATATCAGGTGTTGTCGTCTACCGTACTACATCGTGCAACTAGTCATGCTCAAATATAGGAAAAGTTCTACATAGAGTAGATCACACAACTACCTCTTAACTTCTAAGAGTAGCGAAACATGAAATGATACCACGGTATATTCCATACATAGAATCATGCCAAAGGAAGGAAGAGGTTCACATACCTCGACGATTGTCGACAGTAGCAAAATGCTCCAAAGTACTTCAACCTTGAGCTATTCCATTCTTCAGTAGGATACGCTATACTTAGTACTTCAACCTATAATGGTCACCATCGTCCATTAACCTCTTATTTCAAACGTAGAATATTCTAGGTGCTAAGTCGCTAAATTCTACGGAAAATCGGATGACACCTCCTTTGTTTTACTTACTTTGCCACCTTTTTCAAGGCGAATACAATAACCAAACAACCCGATTGGCTCACCACAATCTATAAGGTAGTCCAATACAAATAATTAACTATACAACCCCAATTGGCTCACCACAATATAGAAGGTAGTCCAATACATATGAATAACAACTATTACAAACCACAAGTATAAATTCGGCCACCTTGAGTTCAACAATACCAATTCTTATCCAATTTCCATTTCAATCCAAATTGGTAGCATAACATGATATCAAGTCGCATTTGATTATAACAACCATAATCTTTAAGTAAGTGATATGCGACGATTTCTAATAAACGACCAATTAGTAATCAAATTTTCAAGTGGCTTATATAACATTTCGGATTTAGCTACAAGCACTCCATAATACTTATAACTTCAACATATCAACTTCATGCTAGCAACAAGTAAAGCTAACAACAACAATATAAATATATAATCTTGTAACACCTTTAAAAGACAAGATTATACCTTAACGAAGTCTTAATCGATTCCAATCGAAGTCGCTCCTTAGTAGTTTAGAGCCTCTCCAAGACAACGATCCATTTGAGACCCTTAGAACCACACCAACAACTTTCCTTCAAACTTCCAATCCAAAACCTAGAAAGCCACTAGGTTTTCACTTTGCGACTAATACGAAAACTCTCTTTTTAGGGGTTTTCTATTGAGATATGCTTACTATACACTCAAGAACCTTGGGTTAAAGTTTGGAGCTTAATGGGCAAGCAACGAAAATTTTTCTTCCTTTTTCTTGATGAAGCGAGAGCTAAGCTCTAGCTCTTCCAATTCTCTTGAAAATTTTTCTAAGTGTGGACTTGTCTCACTACTACTAGTATTATATAGGGACATGGAGGGTCAAGATGTAACGATTGGGTGGCTTGGATGAAGTCTTTCTAAATATCAAGACTAAGTGGGGTCATTGACTTGGTCAATGTTGTCAAGCTCTAAGGCTAGCAAGACTTGGTCTTTTAAATTAGGGTCAAATGACCATTTTCTCCATCACATTTCCGTCCAAGACCATTAAGGGGGGGTGACACGTGTCGCCCTCCCGCTCGTCGCAATATTTCGTTTTCCGTCAAATTCCAAAATTAGATAAATTTTTACTCGTCTCAAACCTTAACCTTTGAGTTCTTACGTACGTTCTTAAAACATGTCTTGTAAATACGGGGTGTAACATTCTTCCCCCCTTAGAAACATTCGTCCCCGAATGTTCTTTCGGAGTCAATCTTTATAATTTGCGACATAGTTTCCTTTCACAACCCCGACATACTAATAATGCCACATAGCCCTAATACCTCGCACGTATATCCGTCCATCATAAGCCGAAAGAGGTTATCTTTTCGTACTTCCAACTCTTTCTAGCATACATACATAACTTCCTTACCAATCGGCCCTAATCTTTGGAGTCACTCTATAAGATAATATAAGGCCATTTCGGCCATGACTGGTTAGGTGGAACGCGTCCACGAACTCAGTAAAACAATTAACTAGACTTGGGCCTTGCGCTCGTGACCCGCCACGTGGCGGAACTACTACCAACTGATCCCACTCCATTTCCGGCCATGGGGAGACCGTAACAGTCCTCACTTGACCCGTCGCACGCTTAACTCTTATTCTTGGTCTATAATAAATCTTATGGCAGAGAGCCTTATATATCTAAGTTCTCGGCGATTATCAATATTCTTAGGCTCGCAATTTCCATGCTCCAAGCCTACCTTACGGTCCCCATGAACGGTACAAAAGCGCTTCATAATACCATAATCGTGTCGTTGATCACAAGAACCATTACTTACTCTATACGGACCTCATCCGTACAATTTTCTTAAGCCTACTACGCGACTTAATCTATTAACATGACATTAGTTAGGTTCCTTAACATGGCTTCTTAAGGGTTCACTACCCTGTCGAACAACTCATCTTTTCCCAATTATCTCGAAATAAAACACAAAACCTTGGCGAAAATTCATTAACTATTCCATACCTTCCGTTATCTAGTTAGTCTTTACCAATTCTGGTACTCTAAAATCATTCTAGGCAACAGCGTCGACCCTCATACATAACTCCGTATAGATGTATGTCACAATACCAACTATACTATAATCATTACCAACCCGGATACGCAATCCACATAGTCATTCTGGGTCACTGCGCTTCCGTAGCTGCGATCAACATAACTCGTTAGGGAGGGCGACCACTAACAATCTGACTCTATCGCACGATCTCGAGTGAGAAGAATGAAACCAATCCTAAATGTCCTGCAGCCTCACGATTATAGATGTGGTGCGCACCGATAATCAAGACTCTGAACCGCGATGCGTAGACACGCCAGATGACTAATCGCTCGATACCACTTTTGTCACGACCAGGCTCGGCGCGATCGTGCCCTACCCAGGCACCTGTTCGTAAATATCAGAGAATAGCAGCGGAACATACACAACACAAACATATGTGTAAACAAAAGACAACACAGGCTGGCCGATAAGGCCACCTTCCATACTATAAACATAATCAAAAGTACAACTGTATAACTCAGTTCTTACAGACCACGTATGTGAATACGGACCTCACAGGAATAACAAGCGTGGCGGGACGGGGCCACGCCATACCACGAATATACATGAATGTACTACCTCGGGAAAAGCGTACCAAGAGCTAAGCCTCCGAGCAAATGGAGCTTTCTCAAAGTGACGAGATCCTGAGCAAGGATCACCAACAGTGGTACCTAAAACTGCGGGCATGAGCGGCCCAGAAGAAGTCGATAACAGTACCGATTATGGAGCGAAATAACGTCTGATAAGCAGATCATAATCGTACAAAAGAATGACAAGGACGTATAAAAATACATACGAGATCCTGTAGTGTCATTACCACTTATGAACTTAATCGCACCTTATTATCTTTTCCCATTTTCAATAAAAGTTATAGCCACATTCTTACACATGATTAGGAAAAATCATTAAGTTCATTACTATATAACTTAACTTATCTTTCATAAGTATAATCCGGCCCTTTAAGAAGGGCACATTTACTACCCGGCCCAATCTGGGACGCGATCAAGTCACACTAATATCAAGCGTGTCCGTGGAATCCCCATCGCCAGCGACTACAAGTGTAAAATATAATCATGTGTCGCGCGTGGCATCCCACTCTACGATCGGCGTACATACACAACACATATATATATATCTCCCGCGTGGAATCCCACATCACCGACGATCCCAGATATAATAATCGCCAATAGGCATACATGAACACCAAGTCCCACCGGTGGTATAGCGTCTTGGGGTCTACCCTCACTTATACTCTTACCACGGAGAAGTTGGTAAAGCGGTGGTATAGCATCTTGGGGTCTACCCTTCACTTATACTCTTACTGGAGAAGGTGGTATAACGTCTTGGGGCTGCCTCATTTATACTCTTACCTATCTCAACCGAGCCATTATACAAAACAAGCGGGGTATAATGTCTTGGGGTTTACCCTCACTTATACTCTTACCACGAGAAGGTGGTATAGCATCTTGGGGTTTACCCTCCTTATACTCTTACCACTATCTCGACTGGCCGTCGAATAAGCGAAGCACTACCGTATCTTCTATAAGAATCAGAATTTAACCCAGTACTACAAATAACGGAAGCATACGTGGAATCCCACATCACGTCGGTGCGTCCAAGTACTTACAACAAGACGATGACCCTCGGCCAACCGAGAGTCGGCATCGTAATAAAACATAATACTTGCACTCAAAGGCTATCACCAAAGACACATAGGCTAATTCTCAATTAATCAAGCCAAAGTACTAATCAAGGCATCACATAGAATTATTCTCAATTAACAAGCCAAAGTACTTATCAAGGCACATTTAGACTAATTCTCAATTAATCAAGCCAAAGTACTAATCAAGGCATCACATAGAATTATTCTCAATTAACAAGCCAAAGTACTTATCAAGGCACATTTAGACTAATTCTCAATTAATCAAGCCAAAGTACTTATCAGGGCACAAATAGAATAATTCTCATTTAACAAGCCAAAGTACTTATCGGGGCACAAATAGAATAATTCTCATTTAACAAGCCAAAGTACTTATCAAGGCACATTTAGACTAATTCTCAATTAATCATGCCAAAGTACTTATCAGGGCACAAATAGAATAATTCTCATTTAACAAGCCAAAGTACTTATCGGGGCACAAATATAATAATTCTCATTTAACAAGCCAAAGTACTTATCAAGGAACATTTAGACTAATTCTCAATTAATCATGCCAAAGTACTTATCAGGGCACAAATAGAATAATTCTCATTTAACAAGACAAAGTACTTATCGGGGCACAAATAGAATAATTCTCATTTAACAAGCCAAAATACTTATCAAGGCACACTTAGACTAATTCTCAATTAATCAAGCCAAAGTAATAATCAAGGCATCACATAGAATTATTCTCAATTAAACAGGCCAAAGTACTACGTACGTACATTCTTTTCAAAAGACTCCTTTCCAAATAAAACTTCCCCGATACTAACAACCGTAGTATCAAGTCCTATCCACCTTTCAAGACAAGTCACAATACCTTTTTAGAAATACAATTACCGACTTCTAAATCAAGTGACTTCTTTATTAAAAACCTTAAGCAATTGGTACCTTTAAAACAATTTGCCCTTCCTTAACACAAGTTATTTCTTTGATTACTTTATTAGGGAAAACCATTCTCTTAACCTTCCATAAAGCCGTTATAACCAACTTCCCATAAAGTCGTTATAACCCTTTATGGTTTAGACCAACACGTTCCTTTTATAACCAAGAGACTTACTTTTTGAAACCGAGTATTAAATACTTTCAAATCAATTCTCATAACTTTCAAAAATACAATTGGTCTCTTAACCTTTAGAAAACAAGTGACTCCTTTTATTATAAAACCTTAGGCAATTAATGCCTTAAAAACAAGTGGCCTTTTCACTAAAATCAAATCACTTATCTTTCCATAAAGCAAATATAACTAACTTCCCATAAAGCGTTATATTCACTTTATACCTTAGCCAAAAACAATTTCCTATCGAGGACTTATACGTTTAAAACGGAACAAGTATCACATACTTTAAAACTCTTCAAGTCCCTTAACTTTAATAGAACTTAAGACATCCTTTATACTTTCAAAGAAGTGAGTTAATCTCCCAACTCACCCGACTTGGCTATTCACAAACTAGTAAAGGATATCAAGGTGTAGTACGTCTACCGTACTACATACGTGCAACTAGTCATGCTCAAAGATAGGAAAAGTTCTACATAGAGTAGATCACACAACTACCTCTTAACTTCTAAGAGTAACAGGAAACATGAAATGATACCACAGGTATATTCCATACATAGAATCATGCCAAAGGAAGGAAGAGGTTCACATACCTCGCGACGATTGTCGACAAGTAGCAAAATGCTCCAAAGTACTTCAACCTTGAGCTATTCCATTCTTCAAGTAGGATACGCTATACTTAGTACTTGACTATAATGGTCACCATACGTCCATTAACCTCTTATTTCAAACGTAGAATATTCTAGGTGCTAAGTCGCTAAATTCTACGGAAAATCGGACAGCACCTCCTTTGTTTTTACTTACTTTGCCACCTTTTTCAAGGCCGAATACAATAACCAAACAACCCCAATTGGCTCACAACAATCTATAAGGTAGTCGATACAAATAATTAACTATACAACCCCAATTGGCTCACCACGATATAGAAGGTAGTCCATACATATGAATAACAACTATTACAAACCACACGTATAAATTCGGCCACCTTGAGTTCAACAATACCAATTCTTATCCAATTTCCATTTCAATCCAAATTGGTAGCATAACATGATATCAAGTCGCATTTGATTATAACAACCATAATCATTAAGTAAGTGACATGCGACGATTTCTAATAAACGACCAATTAGTAATCAAATTTTCAAGTGGCTTATATAACATTTCGGATTTAGCTACAAGCACTCCACAATACTTATAACTTCAACATATCAACTTCATGCTAGCAACAAGTAAAGCTAACAACAACAATATAAATATATAATCTTGTAACACCTTTAAAAGACAAGATTATACCTTAACGAGTCTTAATCCATTCCAATCCAAGTCGCTCCTTAGTAGTTTAGAGCCTCTCCAAGACACTTCAATCCGCTTTGAGACCATAGAACCACACCAACAACTTTCCTTCAAACTTCGATCCAAAACCTAGAAAGCCACTAGGTTTTCACTTTGCGACTAATCTGAAAACTCTCTTTTTAGGGTTTTCTATTGAGATATTCTTACTATACACTCAAGAACCTTGGGTTAAAGTTTGGAGCTTAATGGACAAGCAACGAAAATTTTTTCTTCCTTTTTCTTGATGAAGCCGAGAGCTAAGCTCTAGCTCTTCCAATTCTCTTGAAAATTTTTCTAAGTGTGGACTTGTCTCACTACTACTAGTATTATATAGGGACATGGAGGGTCAAGATGTAACCAATTGGGTGGCTTGGATGAAGTCTTTCTAAATATCAAGACTAAGTGGGGTCATTGACTTGGTCAATGTTGTCAAGCTCTAAGGCTAGCAAGACTTGGTCTTTTAAATTAGGGTCAAATGACCATTTTCTCCATCACATTTTCGTCCAAGACCATTAAGGAGGGGTGACACGTGTCGCCCTCCCGCTCGTCGCAATATTTCATTTTCCGACAAATTCCAAAATTCCGATAAATTTTTACTCGTCTCAAACCTTAACCTTTGAGTTATTACGTACGTTCTTAAAACATGTCTTATAAATACGGGGTGTAACAATACCCGTGGAATCCCACATCACCGTCGGTACGTCCAAGTAAACTTACAACAAGGCAGTAGGCCGCCCAGAAGTCGCGGCGTAAAAATAGAATACTTGCACTCAAAGGCTATCACCAGCACACATAGGCAAGTTCATAAAATCTTTAGACTTCATTTTATAAACTCAAGGCACTTACGTTTTATATAAAAGAAATCGGGATTTTAACACTAAGTACTACGTACTTCCATTCTTTTCAAAAGACTTATTTTTATATAAAACCCCAAGATACTAACACCCGTAGTATCAAGGCGTGTCTATTTTTCAAAGTAAGTTAATACACTTTTAGAAACTCATTTCAAAGCTTGAAACCAAGTAACTTCAAATTTTCACAATCTAGGCAACTTATGCCCATTAATCAAAATAGACAACTCTCTTAACCTTCCATAAAGCGTATAACCAACTTCCCATAAAGCCGTTATAACCCTTTATGGTTTTAGACCAATTCATTCCTTTTTATATCCAAGAGACTTACACTATTAAAACCAAGTATCACATACTTACAAATCAAGTTTCTTAACTTTCAAAAAACTTCAAGACTCTTAATCTTTAGAAAACAAGTAGCTTACACTTTTAAATCTCAAGTAATTCACACCTTTAAAACAAGTCACTTCTCTTAAATCATGTCATTTCTCCTCTTTTAAATCAATTAAGTAAATCACTCCTTTGACTCCCCTAAAGTCATTATAACGACCTTTAGGTTTTGGAACTAAGGCACTAGCCAAAAGATTTGGAAACCACTTCCTTTTCAAGACTCTATGTACTTTAAGTAAAATACTTTCACTTTTGAGAATCCAAACTTCACTAAGGAAATGGATTATAACAACTTACAATTAAAACATCAAAGTACAATCAAGGAAGTATATAGAACAAATTCTATATTAGGCAATCCAAGTACAACCAAGGAATGGATCATTTAAGGAGTAGGACATACTTTCTTTATCTTAAGGAATCATGCTAGAAGAGGAGATAGTTCACATACCTTTCGGCAATCCACAAGCTAAGTCGAATACGCCGCACGTAGAATTGTCAACCTATAATGGCCACAACACGACTATCAACTTCTAGCCTCTAACGTAGAATAATACTAAGTAAACGGTCTCTTATTCTACGAAAAATCGGACAGCACTTCCTTTGTTTCTACATACTTTGCCACCTTTTTCAAGACCGAATTTAATAACCAAACATGCCACATTTAAGGCTCAACATACCAACCAATCAAAGGGGATTACACGTCTTACAATACGTGTAAAATTCCGCCCCACAATTCATACGAAGTAGTTCCATATTTAAAGCCATTCTCGGCTATATAAACAACAACTCAAAGTCTTTTCCAATCCTTTTCCAATTCCAAGTTCTAAGGTATAACATGTTATATAGTCATAAACAACTTCAACAACTACAATTTCCTTCTTTATACAACATGCGACGAATTAAACTAATAATCAACTTGAATTGTAATCTTAAGGCTAATCATGCTAGTTTTCGTATTAGGGTTCCAATTTCCAATACACTTATCAAACTTCATACTAAACATCTCATGCTTGTTAATATCCATAGCTACAACAATAAGTAAATCTTAATTACTAAAACGACAAGAATTATACCTTTACAAGCCCTTAAAAATTCCAAGATTCAAAGTCGCTCATTCGCAATTCTTAGCTCCTTTCCTTTACGCTCCAATCCGCTATTTGAAGCCTTTAGAAGTTCACAACCAACTTCTCTTCCATTTCCAATCCAAAACTAGGAAAACTACTTAGGTTTTCGCCTTGCAACTAACGTGAAAACGTCGTTTTCCCGAAATATTTCTATTGAGATATCCTTACAATACCCTTAGGGACCTTGGGTTTAAGTCTTGTGAATAATGGATCAAAACTACAAAATTTTTGTGTGGGAAAAGGACCAAACCCGAGAGCACTTAAGTGAAGAACAACAATGTGTGTAAAATTCTAAGTGTTGGAGACTTAGTCTTGCATTAGTGTAGCATTTATAACACAATGGAGGGCTTAGATTAAAACACTTGTGGGCTAGGATGAAGAATAATTAATGTTAAGCCAAGTGGACAAGTTGACAAGTCAACAATCTCAAGCTAGCAAGACTTGATCTTCTACCATGGTCAATGACCATTATACCCTTGCATAATTTCATCCAAGACCAAGTGGGGGAGGTGCCACGTGTCGCCCTCTCATTCGTCCATAAAATTCTGTAACCCTCGTGGGCCCCACAAAACGTAAAATTCCTCGGGTGGGCCCCACGTGACCAAATCCGTAAAAATAAATTTCCATAATGTTAATAAGTTCCATACTCTTCAAATAATGCCTTTTGAGAATCTAATTCTCCTCAACGAACATTTTTCCTTTCCGACGTTCGGAAGATTTTCCGTCGGAAAAATAATTCTTCCTTTCGTATCAATTTCAAGTCTTGTGTTCCTTACGTACCTTCTATTTTACATGTCCTGGACTTACGGGGTGTAACAGTTATGAAGGAGAGATTGTTAATCGCGTTCCGTTTGGGCGTGTTATCCCATTCTTTAATTATTGTTGTTATGAAGGAGAGATTGTTAATCGCGTTCCGTTTGGGCGTGTGATCCCCTTCTTTAAATTTCGGAATTATTGCGCCTTATTTATGGCATGTTAGTTACTATTATCGGGCCTTGAAAAAGGTGGAGAATTGAGTAGAAACGGGGGAGGTGCTGCCGAATTTTCCGTAGAATAGGGAACCTTGTACTTAGAAATATTCTACGAAGGGATCTAGAAGTTAATAGGCGTTTCATGGCCATTATAGGTTGAAGTACTACGAGTAGCGTATTCTACTTGAAGGGTGGAAAAGGCTAGCAAAGTTATAGTACTTTGGAGTGTTTTGCTAATTGTCGATAATCGTCGCGAGGTATGTGAACCTCTTCATATCCTTTCTAGCATGATTTTTGTAAACTATGTAGTACGGTGAGCGTCGTGTGCTAAGCAATTTGGTTGGTTTAAAACATAAAGTGTTTTAATGGTTTAATGGGAAGTTAACTATAACGACTTTATGTAGGTAAAAGAGTGGTTTATTGGTTTTTTTAAAAATAAGAGACTTGACTTAAATTGACTTGATATTAAATGTGAAGAACTTTAATTGTGTTAAAAAAAATGGTGAAACCTCATTCGTGAGAAATGAGTACTTTGTCTAAAGAAAAGGAAAAGGAATAAGTTATATTGATTTTGGAAAATGGGAATAAGTATCGAACAAGCCATTGCAGCGTTAATAAAGGAAAAAGTAACGACAATTAATTATATTAAAACAAGTAGAATCTTCCATCTGCATAGAAGCTAAGATAAGACAAAATTGTATTACATTTTATAGATCATGGCTACTTTAATAAGAATCATTATAAACAAGTATTGTTTTCTTAAATTTCCTAAGTAAGGAACTTGATTTATAAAAGAGAGAGACTTGAAGAATTGAAGTGTTTTCGATTTAAAAAGAAGGCACGGTATTGTCTTGGTTTATTCAAAAGAACGTATGGAAATTGTTTTGGTTTACTTAAAATGATAGTCACTCTATTTTGATACTACGGGTATCGTGTGACCTTTGTAAAAGAAATGGATCTTTTGAAAGATTTTAATGTACGTAGTACTGTAGGGTTAAAACCCGTATTGTTGGCATAAAATGGGAGTACTTGAGTTATATAGATGGCGAATCTATTTACATGTTAACGAAAGTCTAAGAATATGTTAAATTTGTCTATGCTAGTTGTGATAGCCTTTGGTGGTATTACTATGTTACCGCGTCTCTCGGTTGAGGGGCCGGCTGACTTGTTGTGAATTGGTTGGACGTACCGGCGGTGACGGAGGATTCCACGGGTATGCTTCCATTGTTATTATCACATGGACATGTCTACACCAATGAGGATTAGGGGCGTGCGGACATGCGGGTTAAACTCGGTATATTATCATTGTCACGTGGGCATGTCTACAGATGAGGATTAGGGGCATGTGACCATTTCTATTATTCCATGGGCTAGCTCATGAAGACTGTCTACAGATGAGGATTAGGGGTATGGTATATACGATTATTATGGCCATGCTACACCGATGAGGGATTCCGGGGCATGCGGCCGCGTATTATATATATATATATATATATATATATTTTCTATGCGGCAGTCGACAGTGAGCTAGGTTGCCACTGGCGCGTCACATGGTCATATGTTACACCTACGGTGCGGTGATGGAGGATTCCACGGGCATGAGTGATGGCTTTGAGGCGTGAGTCACGACTTGACACGACCGCTTATATGTTGTATCTTGTAGTTTGGTTATCATACATGTCTCCGCTTTATATAGACTATTATGATTTCATTTACAATGTTATACCAGTATTTCCAGTATATGCGTGAGGACGACGTCAAACGTTAAGCCTTAAGTTAGGCAAGGGACGAAAATTTGTGCACAACCCCGAAAAGAATTGTTTTTCACCGAACGCGTTTTCCAAACTGCGAAGGGAAAATTACAGTTCACGACATTTATTATTTCGCGGATTTTTCCAGAGATGAAATATTTTGGACCAACGAGAGGCGACATTTGTCACCCTCAGTGAATGACAATGTGGGCTTGTCTTGGCACGTTTGTGGCCTAAAACTTGGGTCGATGTTTGGTGAGTGATTTGTGGAGTAGATGGCTAGGGTGCACTTGCAAATCCACACCCTCCACTTGCCCTCCACTTGCCTTAATCTTGGCCATTGAAGGCCCTATAAATACCCCTTAGTTGAAGACTTCTTCATCCACAAAATAATTTCTAAGTCTTGAAATCCTCTCCCCTTTGAAGGCTCTCGATCCAAGAGCACCCACTCCCCTGTGAGGCCTTGGTAGAAATACCCCCTTCCTAGTGGTGCTAGCCGAAATACAAACCCCCTCTTGAGTAGTTCTCGTGAAATACCCCACTTAGTAGAAAAATACTCTCCAAGTATTGTTACTATTCCAAAATACCTTAGCCTTATACCTTGTAGTATTCCAAAGTTACCTCTATACGTGAGGCAGAAAATACTACCTTATGTCCTTTTAGTCTCAAAGCGAAACCCTAAGGAAAATCTTCATAGTGGGTTGAAGTGCTAAGTAAGTTGTTTGGAAACTTCTAAGGGTTTCTTGGAGCTTCGGAGCGTGCAAATTAGGAGCTAAGCGTTGCTCGGGATCGACGTTTAATCTTGGATAATTTTGGGCTTCGAGGTAAATATCTTGTCCCTATTGTAATTAGAGTTTACATATTGTTGAAGTATAAGAATTAAGTATAAGTTATATCTGAGGAAGGTATATAAGAAGAGAATTGAACTACTTACATGGGGTGTATTCTGATAGACTTGTGTAGTTGTGGTAGGGAAGTCTTCGATTTTCAGTAGAATAAGGAATCTTGTATCTAGATTTATTCTACAGAGTAGTCTAGACATTGATAGACTTGTATAACCGTTATAGGTTGAAGTACTGCGAGTAGCGTTGTCACGCCCCGAACCCCGGGCCCGTGACTGGTGCCCTACCTGGGCACCCTTCTACCTTAACAACTAAGTACATTGCGGAAATTAATAACAGCTCATTTTTTTTAACACCAACGTACGTGTAAGGCAAAGCCGACTAGGCTGCCATATAATATACATAAACAAAAGACACTACACTGTACGAGTCGATCCACGTATGAATACGGACCTCAGGAGATAAAGCGAACCACGACGGACAAGGCCCTGTACCCAGCGTACAAAGCACGTATTGAAGGACATATACCAAAGATAAACCGGAATAGAGGAGCTATCCAAAACTACGGCGGTCCTACACTGCGATCACTGCATACCTAAACTGCGGCATGAGCGGCCCCGAAGGAGAGTCGATCTGAAGAATGTACCAAGTATGTGAACAATAAATCTTGTAATGAAATCATAACAGTCTAAACAAAGCAGGAGACATGTATGATAGCCAACCTACGATTACATAACACATAGCGATCATATCAAGTCGAGGGCGAGCCTCAGAAGTCACTACTCGAGATATAACTATGGGTCTCACGCCCATACATCAATCATGCGCGGAATCCTTCGCCATTGCCGTGATCCGTGATATACTACAACATCGATAGCCTGCTGAACCTTACAATCATGAGAGCAAATATTAGTATACTTGCAATATAAAATAGGAAGCTCACGATCAGCGGGACCACCGCCCGCGATGTCGATAAGAAATACTACTCGCGGGACTATTTCACCGCGTAAGTCGCGTGGACCCGCGTGAGATGTTCCTCGCGTGGGACTATTTCACCCGCGTAAGCCCTTACGGACCCGCGTGAGATATTCCGCATGGGACTATTTCACCCGCGTAAGTCGCTACGGACCGCGTGAGGTATTCCTCGCCAAGGTGGACGCCGCGTGGGACTATTTCACGCATAAGCCCTACGGACTCGCGTGAGGTATTCCTCGCGCATCGTGGGTAGCAAATCCGGAATTATGCAAATGCCACAAACGGGGTGACCAAAGCGGTGATATACCAATATCACTGGCAGGCTATTTCCGGCTGCGTAGGCAAATCCTCGATCAACAAGCCAAAGTCCTACGAGGCACACTTAGAATAATTCTCTTTTAACAAGCCAAAGTACTTATCGAGGAACAGCAGACAAATTCTCAATTTATCAAGCCAAAGTACTAATCAAGGCATACATAGAATAATTCTCTTTTAACAAGCCAAAGTACTTATCAAGGCACACTTAGACAAATTCTCAATTTATCAAGCCAAAGTACTAATCAAGGCATACATAGAATAATTCTCTTTTAACAAGCTAAAGTACTTATCAAGGCACACTTAGACAAATTCTCAATTTCTCAAGCCAAAGTACTAATCAAGGCATACATAGAATAATTCTCTTTTAACAAGTCAAAGTACTTATCAAGGCACACTTAGACAAATTCTCAATTTATCAAGCCAAAGTACTAATCAAGGCATACATAGAATAATTCTCTTTTAACAAGTCAAAGTACTTATCAAGGCACACTTAGACAAATTCTCAATTTATCAAGCCAAAGTACTAATCAAGGCATACATAGAATAATTCTCTTTTAACAAGTCAAAGTACTACGTACGTACATTCTTTTATAAAAGACTCATTTCTATGTAAAGCCCGAATACTAACACCGTAGTATCAGCGTGTCTATTTTTCAAAGTAAGTTACTACACTTTTAGAAAACTCATTTCAAAGCTTGAAATCAAGTAACTCCAAATTTTCACAATCTAGGCAACTTATGCCGATTAATCAAAATAGACAACTTTCTAGACCTTCCATAAAGCCGTTATAACCAACTTCCCATAAAGCGTTATAACCCTTTATGGTTTTAAACGTATCCGTTCCTTGATAACCAAGAAACATACTATTAAAACCAAGTATCACATACTTACAAATCAAGTTCTTAACTTTCAAAATACTTCAAGTCTCTTAATAGTTAGAAAACAAGTTTCCTTTTACTTTTTAAACCTCAAGTAACTTCACCCTTAACACAAGTTACTTCTCTTAAATCATGTCATTTCTCCTCTTTTAAATCAAATAAGTAAATCACTCCTTTGACTCCCCTAAAGTCATTATAATGACCTTTAGGTTTTAGAACTAAGGCACTAGCCAAAATATTTGGAAACCACTTCCTTTTTAAGACTACATGTACTTTAAGTAAAAATACCTTCACTTTTAAGAATCCAAACTTCATCAGAAAATGGATTCTACAACTTACAATCTAAACATCAAAGTACACTCGAGGAAGTACATAGAACAAATTCTATTTTAGGCAATCCAAATACAACGAGGAATGGATCGTTTAAGGAGTAGAACCTACTTTCTTTATCTTAAGGAATCATGCTAGAGAGGAGATAGTTCACATACCTTTTGGCTAAATCCACAAGCTAAGCGAATACAATGCGTAGAAGTGTCAACCTATAATGGTCACAAGGCTATCAACTTCTAGTTTCATGTAGAATAATACTAAGTATTTAGTCTCTAATTCTCTGGAAAATCGCGACACTTCCTTTATTTCTACTCATTTTGCCACCTTTTTCAAGGCCGAATACAATAACCAACAAGCCACGTTTAAGGCTCCAAACAACATCGAACAAAGGGGATTACACGCCTTACACTACGTGTAAAATTCCGCCTCAATTAAATACGAAATAGTATAATACTTACTAGCCATTCTCGGCCAACATATAACCAATCACACTACGTCTTTTCCAATCCTTTTCCAATTTCAAGTTCTTAGGTCAACATGTTATATAGTTATAAACCACTTTACCAACTATAATTTCCTTCTTTATTGACGTCGACGACTTAAACTAATAATCAACTTGAATTCCAATCTTAAAGCTAAACATGCTAGTTTTGGATTAGGGTTCCAATAGCCCATAAACATATCAAACTTCGTACTATATAACACATGCTTGCTAAAATCCATAGCTACAACAATAAGTAAGTCTTAACTACTAAAGCGACAAAATTTATACCTTTCCAAGCCCTTAAAATTTCCAAGATCCAAAGTCGCGCCTTAGAAATTCTTAGCTCCTTTCCTTAAGTTCCAATCCGCTCCAAGCACTCCTTGAGGCCTATGAAGAACCCGTCTTCAAGTTCGACTTCAAAGTTGAAGAACTCCCATAGTTTCCGCCTTGCGACTAACGTGAAAATCGTTTTTCGATATCTTTCTATTGAGATATCCTTACAATACCCTAAGGGACATTGGGTTAAAGTCTTGTGGCTAATGGATCAAAACTACAAAATTTTTGTGTGGGATCTAAGGCAAACAGAGAGCTCGTTGTGAAGCACAAGAGTTTCTCTAAAATTTTCTAAGTGTTAATGAGCTAGTCTTGCACTAGTAGTATACTTATAACACAATGGAGGCTTAGACTTAAACAAATGTGAGGTTAGGATGAGTTTCACTTGGATCGAGCCTAGGTGGACAAGTTGACTTATCAACAATATCAAGCTTTGGAAGACTTATCTTCTACCATGGTCAATGACCATTTTACCCTTGCATAAATTTCGACCAAGCCATGTGGGGTGCCACGTGTCGCCTCTCATTCGTCCGTAAAATTCCAACCCTCGTGGGCCCAAAATGTAAAATTCCTCGGGTGGGCCCGGCGTGACCAAATCGTAAAAATAAATTTCCATAAGGTTAAGAGTTCCATACTCTTCAAATAATGCATTTTGAGAATCGATTCTCAACAACGACGATTTTCCTTTCAGGCGTTGAACGTTTCGTCGGAAAAACAATTCTTCCTTTCGTACTAATTTCCAAGTCTTGATTCCTTACGTACATTCTCTTATACATATCTGGACTTCTTTGGGTGTAACATTCTTCCCCTTAGAAACATTCGTCCCGAATGTTCTTAGTCGATTGTCACGCTATACAAACTCGGCACAATCTCTATACTATGCTATCAATCAAATGCACAAGACCAGCGATGCCACGCATGGCCACCACATAACATCGTAAACATAATAATGGACCTTCCGTCAGTGGTCCTTCTCACAAAACTTCGAAGATTCTGATCTTCCCAAACACGGGATCCTTAGAGGTTCCTTTCTTTCCTTACTTGTCATACTTTCTCGTACTTTCAAACTCATCTAGTACACGTACAAAATCTCAAATTTTGTTTACATTCCCCAATCCATGGAGTTACTAACCAACTTGGCCATATTGTTACTTACATTCCGATAAGGCTTTTCTCGGTCCTTACGACCTAGTTAGGTGGAGCGCGTCCACAAACTCGTCTGACGATTTACTAAACTTGGGCTGGAATCTTGGGACCTATCGCATCTGGAACCATTTCTAGTGACATCACCCCATTCCATACTCTGGCTAACCCGAAATGAGTCCATAACCCGACTAATCGTCACGCTAACTTCTCATTCTTAGTTTGAAATAAATTTCTCTCTTATCTCAAGGTACTTCTTACCAGTATCCTCCCATTCACTAGAGGTTTATCACATAAGCCAAAGTATTCTGCTGCACATTCTTCCTATCGGTCTTACACTTATGTGGGGTAACTACAACTGTGAATTCTACACAACTATAGTCTCGGTTCACTTATCATTCTTGTCAACATTCTTAACTTCTCACTTTACTAATCAAAGTATCCTACCTGCGAGGTACTATCACTTACAGCGCTAGTATGAAAGGGAAAACATATATCTTAGGCGAAATCTGAATCTATCGATGCACGCGTGATTCAAAAGAATCGAGATATACACGTAACCGTGCGATGTCGCCTCTGATCTGTCCGATGATCACGTCATCTCTGCGGTTCGAAGGACGCGAACTATAAAATCCACCACGACCTCTACCACGGTGGCTAACATCGAACACACCTTGCTGAGGCATACGGTTGTGGAGGAAAGGGAACCAACCATCGGCCTCCTAGGCTGAGCCACCTCACCGATGCTCTTTTTAAAAGGACATACCACCGAATATGGCGGATGGCTACAATAATAACAAACACTGTGCCATGCGGAATTTCCCGAATGGCGCTTACCACATCTGGAACAATGAGGAATAAGTGGCCTCGACTGAGAAAATCCTCTGCTCCTCTGAGAACCTCGATCCCTCGAGCTTGGACCGGCTCCTAAATACCTCGTGGGCTCAAATATCCCACCTATGAGCTGCGGGGGTATGTCTTGGGTGAGTTTGGGACAGATATCTCACTCATTCTTGAGGCGGCTCGTCCAAAACTCAGGGATAACCAACCGGTCTAGCCTCTTACGCGAGATCTCATGGCCCCTCTACCCTCTGTACACATGCATCTTTGGTCGAATTACCTCCTATTGTGAAGCTGCGACCGCTTATCTTGGTCGATAACATAATGGCTTCCTTCATGACCCTAAAGTCTCCCATGGCGGAGGCTCAGTCTTTGGGGCCTCAAAACTGGCGAAGAAGAACTCGCCATTGTGGAACAACATCAGGTATAACACAGGCATAAGCCCTATCAACTCTCTGAGTCTGACTAGTAGCTCCTGCTACTCCTTTGCCCTTCTGTGCGGTTGTTGCCCTCCTTGGAGGCATAACTGTAACACAACAACACGTCAGAGAGGAATTATCTTACTAACACAGCTCTAGGGCACGATCTTAGAGTGAGAAGAATAGAAACCAACTCCTAAATGTCGTAGCCTCGCTGTTTATGGGTGTGGCGCGCGCAACCCGATAATCAAGACTACTACTAGACATGGTGCGTATACATTCAGGGTATTTGCTCACGATACCACTATGTCACGCCGAACCGGGCGTGGTGGTGCCTACACAGGCACCGCCTGCATAACAACTAAGTACATTGCGGAAATTAATATGACTCATTTTTTTAACACAGCGTGCGTGTAAGGCAAAGCGACTAGGCTGCCATATAATATACATAAACAAAAGACCTTTACTGTATGCACGAGTCGATCCCGTATGAATACGGACCTCTAGGAGTTAAAGTGAACCATGACGGAATGAGGCCCGCCGTACCCAAAAGCTGTACAAAGCTGTCTTGAAGGACATATACCAAAGATAAACCCGGAATAGAGGAGCTATCCAAAACTACGGCGGGTCCTACACTGCCGATCACCATGCGTACCTAAACCTGCGGCATGTAACGCGGCCGAAGGAGGTCGATCTGAAGAATGTACCAAGTATGTGAACAATAAATGCGTAATGAAATCATATGATCTAAACAAAGCAGAGACATGTATGATAGCCAACCTGATACATAACACATAGCGATCATATCAAGTCGGGGGCGCGAGCCGCCAAAGTCACTACTCGAGATATAACTATGGGTCTCACGCCATCGTCAATCATGCGCGGAATCCTTCCGCCATTGCCGATCCATGATATACTACAACATCGATGCGCTGAACCTTACAATCGAGAGCAAATATTAGTATACTTGCAATATAAAATAGGAAGCTCACGATCAAGCGGGACCACGCGCGCGATATCGATAAGAAATCCTACTCACGGGACTATTTCACGCGTAAATCGCGTGGACCGCGTGAGATGTTCCTCGCGTGGGACTATTTCACCGCGTAAGCCCTTACGGACGCGCGTGAGATATTCGCCGCATGGGACTATTTCACCCGCGTAAGTCATACGGACGCGTGAGGTATTCCTCGCGTAAATTGGACCGCGCGTGGGACTATTTCGCGCGTAAGCCTACGGACTCGCGTGAGGTATTCCTCGCATCGTGGGTAGCAAATCCACGGAATTATGCAAATGCCACAAACCCGGGGACTGACCCCGAAACGACTGATATACCAATAGCACACAACCGGCTATTTCCAGCACACATAGGCAAATCCTGAATCAACAAGCCAAAGTACTAATCAAGGCATACATAGAATAATTCTCTTTTAACAAGTCAAAGTACTTATCAAGGCACACTTAGACAAATTCTCAATTTATCAAGCCAAAGTACTAATCAAGGCATACATAGAATAATTCTCTTTTAACAAGCCAAAGTACTTATCAAGGCACACTTAGACAAATTCTCAATTTATCAAGCCAAAATACTAATCAAGGCATACATAGAATAATTCTCTTTTAACAAGCTAAAGTACTTATCAAGGCACACTTAGACAAATTCTCAATTTCTCAAGCCAAAGTACTAATCAAGGCATACATAGAATAATTCTCTTTTAACAAGTCAAAGTACTTATCAAGGCACACTTAGACAAATTCTCAATTTATCAAGCCAAAGTACTAATCAAGGCATACATAGAATAATTCTCTTTTAACAAGTCAAAGTACTTATCAAGGCACACAGACAAATTCTCAATTTATCAAGCCAAAGTACTAATCAAGGCATACATAGAATAATTCTCTTTTAACAAGTCAAAGTACTACGTGCGTGCATTCTTTTATAAAGACTCATTTCTATGTAAAGCCCAAGATACTAACACGTAGTATCAAGGCGTGTCTATTTTTCAAAGTAAGTTACTACACTTTTAGAAAACTCATTTCAAAGCTTGAAATCAAGTAACTCCAAATTTTCACAATCTAGGCAACTTATGCGGATTAATCAAAATAGACAACTTTCTAGACCTTCCATAGCCGTTATAACCAACTTCCCATAAAGCCGTTATAACCCTTTATGGTTTTAGGCGTATCCATTCTGTTATACCGTATTTCGCAGTATGCGTGGGGCGTGCGTGGAGAATTTGAGCCTTAAGTTAGGCTTTGGTTCGAAATTTGGGCAAGTGCGAATAGAGTCGTTTTCCGAAAGCGTTTCCACGACTTACGTTGGGAAAATTCGGCTATGTCATTTAGTATTTTTGCGAATTTTTCAGAGGCGAAATGTTTTGGACCAACGGGAGGGTGACACTTGTCACCCTCAGTGAAGCGTTGGGTTGGCCGATTGGGTCACGTTTCTATGGCCTATTGGCTCCTTGTTTTGGCCTTGTTTTGTGGCTTGTTTGGTGCCATGTTTTGTGCCTTGTTTTGTGGAGTAGGGTTTAGGGTGCACTTGGCTTAATCTTGTCCTTACACTTGCTATACACTTGGAAGGATCTTGGCCCTTGGTTGGCCTTTGGTTTTGCTATAAATACCCCCCTAAATGTGAAGACTTCATCCATTCCAAAAACTTCCAAGTCTTGAAACCCTCTCCTCCCCCTTTGTGAGCTCTAAACCGAGAGCCTTCCCCCTCCCCCTTTTCGTGTGGCCTTTGGCCGAGAACACCCCCTCACCCTAGCCTAGTGTGCTGGCAGAGCCTACCCCCCTTGGTAGAAAGTTGTCTTCCAGTATTGTTATAATGCCCAAAATACCTTAGCCTTGTACCTTGTAGTATTCCAAAGATACCTCTATCGTAGAGCAGAAAATACTACCACTTTTGTCCCTTTAGTCTCAAACCAAACCTAAGAAAATCTTCGTTGATTGATTGAAGTATTTAAGTAGAAGTTGGTTAGAACTTCTAAGGGTTGTTTGAGCGGGATGGAGCACCCGGAGTTGGAGCTAAACGTTGCTAAGGATCGACATTTAACTTGGATAATTATGGGCTTATCGAGGTAATTATCTTGTCCCTCTATTTGTAATTGGAAATTACATGTTATTAGAATATATAGTTGAAGTATACTATATATAGAACTAAGCTTAGTACTGCGGCAATGTCTTTTGACTTAGCCTGAAGAATAAAGAAAAGAAGCGCCTTTGTATTTACATGGGGTGTATTGCGGTAGACTTGTGTAGTATTCGAGTAGAATTGTACACGTCAGGTTAGGCGTGTAAACCCACACTGGTTGGCTTGATGGCGGCCTCGATAGAGGAGGAGATTTCTGTTGTTGCGGGGAAGGTCTTTGAATTTTCTGTAGAGAAATGGAACCTTGTGTTTTGAAGTTAATAGACGTTTGTGACCTTTCTAGGTGAAAGTACTAAGAGTAGCGTATTCTACTTGAGGAGTGGAAAGGGCTAGCAAGGTTGTAGTACTTGGAGCATTTTGCTTATTGTCGATACTCGTCGCGAGGTATGTGAACCTCTTCCTATATGTTCTAGCATGATATGTGTGTAGCTATGTAGTACGGTGGACGTACAGGTGCTAAGTGTATTTGTTTGGTTTAAACATAAAGTGTTATAACGGCTTTATGGGAAGTTAGTTATAACGACTTTATGTAGGTAATAAAATGGTTTCACGATGTTAGAAGTTAAGAGACTTGATCTTATAAGATAAGAGACTTATCTTTTTTGTTTTAATGTGGATGTTTGTGTGAAACCTCATTCGTGAGTAATGAGTACTTGGTTTTAAAGGGATAATGTTTCTGATTTGAATCAGAATGTGTATCGACAGGACCAACTGCGGCGTTAATAAAAGGAAAATGTATTGAATAATGATGTGTTGTATTAAAACCAGTAGAAACCTCCATCTGCATAGAAGCTAAGATGAGACAAAATGATATTACATTTTCTAGATCATGTTTGCTGTAATAAGATCGTTATAAACAAGAATAAACTACTCACATATATGACATTTGTTACTCAATTGTTTTAAAAGAGATTAAGACTATGAGTTATGAAACCTTTCTAAAATAAGTGACTTGAGCATTTGAAAATGAGAAGCTTGAGTAATTGAAACTAGGCAAAGCTGGAACTTAGGAAAGAATGTTGTTACTTGATTTTGAAAAGGAATGTGGGTTGGTCATTCTAATACTACGGGTATAGGGTGACTTTTATAAAAGTAATGGATCTCTTTTAAAAGAACTTAACGTATGTAGTACTTTGGGGTTAAAAACCCGGACTTTGGCATAAAATGAAAGTACTTTGAGTTGTGTGAAACTTGCCTATGCTTGTTGTTGTGAAACTTGCCTATGTTTGTTGTTGTGAAACTTGCCTATGCTTGTGATGATAGCCTTTGTTGTGCAAGTGTGGTATTTCGTATTACGCGTCTCGATGAAGTAGGTCGACTTATTGAGAACTTACTTGGGCGTCTTTGGCGGTGATGGAGAATTCCACGGGTATGTTTCCATTTTGATTCTGTCTTGTTGTTGATGTCACATGGGCATGTCTACCGTCTGATGTCCAGGGCATCACGGCGGGTTGATTACGATATATTGTTTTTGTGGTTACATGGACATGTCTGCACTGATGTAGAATTCCAGGGGCATGTGGCCATGCGGCAGGGTTGATCACCGATATATTATTGTTGATGTCACATGGGCGTGTCTACAGAGGTAAATTCAGGGGCATGTGGCCATGGGGCATTGGTATTATTGTTGCATCATGGACATGTCTACCGATGCAGAGTCGGGGCATCGGCCGTGATGCGAACATGATTGATGTTGTGGGCGTGAGACCATAGTTATATTTGAGTGATGACTTGAGGCGTGAGTCACATTTGGACATATTGCTTTTATGTTGTGAAGCTAGTTTGGTTATCATACATGTCTCTGCTTTATATAGACTAGTATGATTTCATTCTGATATTTTCTGATTTCACATACTTGGTACTGTTATCTTGACCTCCTTCGGGGCTGCGTTCATCGCCGCGGTAAGTACATCGATCGTGGATCCTCGCTCTTAGGATCTCGGTTCAGCGTTTTGGGAAGCTCCGTTTCTCGGAGGCTTATCTTTGGTATGTGTTCCACGAGTTGTAGGTTCTTGTACATTCGGGGGTATGGCGGGCCACTGTCCGTCATAGTTGTTAATAAATCTTAAGTGCATGGCAATCTTGTTGTGGCGGGGTTTGTAAAAAGGATTAAGCTGACCGTTTTGTAAGAGTTGTATTTATATATGTTATTGGAAGGTAACAGTTGGGTTGCTTTGTTTATGATCATATATCTTGTTTCTTGTTTAAAGTTTTATTTTCCATTTGGTTTTCTCGATGTTGTGTCACTAGGGTGCAGGATAAGGCACGATGGAACCGGGGCCAGTCGTTACAAAAGTGGTATCGAGCGATTAATCCTCGGAAAGTGTCTGAACCGTGTCTAGTAGAGTCTTGATTATCGATGTGTTGTGCACCACATCTATAATCGGAGAACATGAGACATTTAGGATTAGTTTCCATTCTTCTCATTACGAGATCGTGCCTTAGAGGCATGTTGTAAGTTGGACCCTCGGCGTATCTCGTTTTACTGATTATGCCTCCGCGAGCAGCGAGCCACGAAGGGCAAGGCAGCCGAGAACCGCTAGTGAGATCTGAGAGAAGTGCAGCGCGAGCCCGAGCGATACGAGGTTGTGCTTGACGGCGGAGTTTGTGCCGCCCGGCCCAGAGGTTGGCGCGGCAATAGGCTGCTTTGAGACGCTTGATACACGAGCCTCGATCCACGATGCAGGCGAGGAGATGGGTTACAAGAGATGGCGATTCTTTGGCGAGTCGTGGCAGATATGAGGATAAATTTGGATCACGTGATTCGATTCGATAGCACCGATGGTTCACCCCGGCGAGATAGTTTGAGGCTACGGGACTTTACGAGTGTAGCCCGCGAGTTTTATGGGTCGAGGCACGAGGATGATCGCGAGGAGTTCATCCGGCGATTCTGACCGGATCATGCGGGTGATGAGGCTTGAGACCGAGTCTGTGACCTTTGGTTCGCATCGGTGCGTGATCATGATCGATTGGTTTGATTCATGGGAGCTTTCCGGGAGAGCATGCACCTCAGCGGTATGGGATGAGTTTTGGGGCTTTCCTCGCTCACTTCTTGCCTCGCAGATGAGGAGGGCGCGGGCGGCAGATTTTTGATGCTTAAACGAGGCGGGCGTGCGGTTCGAGTACAATGTGAGTTCGACTCATTGGCGATGCGTCAGCGTTGGTAGCTAGTATGGAGGATCAGTGCACCGATATATTCTGAGGGCTCGATGATTACATGTCGAGGCATGTTCGAGAGTAGCTCTTGGTAGGGCATGGACATTGCGCATGCAGCTCATCTGTTGGGATGTGAGGCACGGAGGTCGGCGGAATGACGAATCAGCGAAGAGGGCGAACAACGGTCATTTGGTGACTTTCGAGGCGGACCGCCTCGGCATACTAGTTTTGTACCTCGCCCCGGTGCAGTGGTCCTCCACGACCTTGAGTATTGAGGCGGTCGGGGCTCGAGGTTGAGTTTCGAGGAAGTAAGGGTGTTGGCGGATCACGGTCACCCTACCTCGGTGTGGTCGATGTGGTGAACCGCATTTGGAGTGTCGTGGTGCGAGGAGCTTGTTATTTTGCGGCAGCGGGGCCATTTTGCGGCTGTCCGACCAAGGGTAGCACGGATGTTCGACTCGGCCTACGGATCGATGGCTGGTTCATCGCCTTCTGATTATGCGCCTGCGGCTGGCCTATGATTAGAGTGGGCGGTAGCCGGGTATATCCTTAACCCTCTAGAGTTTTGGTATGCTTGTTATGATGGTCTCATTATTATGTGCTATATGCGAATAGCGTTGTGTTAATTGTGAGTTAGAAAACATGCTTAGTTGGGAGGATACGTATGGGGGCATGGTAAGTGTGAACCTTAGACTATGTCACGGTGAGACCTTAGGGGTAAGGCCGTCTTGAGTTAAAGATTTATTTTATGTTTGACCCTTATCGAGTAGTAGTATCGTGGGATTTATTTGTGTGATAAGTCCGTGGGTAGTGTGAGATGGAAGTGGTAGCTTCGTGATGTGAATTAGTAAGATTGTTAGGATCGGGAACAAGAGTTTAGCGCGATTGGGGTCGGGTTGAGGACCATTTGCGGGTCAACCCGTAACCGGTTTGGGGTGGGGTCGGTGCAGGTGGTCCTCCGGTGGTAGGGTCACGAGGATGCTAGGCCCAAGTTTGTTTGACCATCGTATGAGTTGGTGGATATGTTCGACGAGCGGATCGTGGAGGCAGGAGCGGCCTTAGAAAAGATCGAAGTTAGTAAGATGACCAAGTTTGAGTAGTGACTCAAGGGTTGGAAAGCGAAGCGTTAGCCGGAGTGTGATACGGATACTAGAAAGAGTTTGAGTATTCGAGAAGGTCTGACAAGATAGGGGTAAAGTGAGCGTGTGTGATCGTTTCTTTTGTGAAATGAAGGTGTGAAGGGAGTATATTTTAGACCTCGGGTAAGGGGTTTTGTGATGATTAGAGGTGTTTCCTCGTTGACACAGGTTTAAGTATTAGTGCGTTTGTTATTTTTATGGCGGTGTGGCATGATTGTTTTTATGCGTATAGCGATGAAGGCTATACTAGCGCGTATTTGTGTTGAGACTTGAGAAGGAACATTCGGGGCCGAATGTTTCTAAGGAAGGAGAATGTTATACCCGTATTTCCAGAGTATGCGTGGGGCGTACATGGAGAATTTGAGCCTTAAGTTAGGCTTTGGTTGAAATTTGGGCACAAGTGCGAATAAGTCGTTTTTCGGCGAAACGTTTCCCGACTACGTTGGGAAAATTCCGGCTATGTCATTTAGTATTTTTGCGAATTTTTCCGAGAGGCGAAATGTTTTGGACCAACGGGAGGTGACACTTGTCACCCTCAGTGGCGTTGGGTTGGCCGATTGAGTCACGTTTACATGCTATTGGCTCCTTGTTTTGGCCTTGTTTTGTGGCTTGTTTGGTGCCATGTTTTGTGCCTTGTTTTGTGGAGTAGGGTTTAGGGTGCACTTGGCTTAATCTTGTCCTTACACTTGCTATACACTTGGAAGGATCTTGGCATGGTTGGCCTTTGGTTTTGCTATAAATACCCCACAAATGTGAAGACTTCATCCATTCAAAAACTTCCAAGTCTTGAAACCCTCTCCTCACCGCTGTGAGCTCTAATGAGAGCCTTCCCCTCCCGCACCGTGTGGCCTTTGGCCAGAACACCCTCCCACAGCCTAGTGTGCTAGCCGAGCCTACCCCACAGCGGTAGAAAGTTGTCTTCCAGTATTGTTATAATGCCCAAAATACCTTAGCCTTGTACCTTGTAGTATTCCAAAGATACCTCTATCGTAGAGCAGAAAATACTACCTTTTGTCCACTTTAGTCTCAGCCAAAACCCTAAGAAAATCTTCGTTGATTGATTGAAGTATTTAAGTAGAAGTTGGTTAGAACTTCTAAGGGTTGTTTGGAGCGGGATGGAGCACCGGAGTTGGAGCTAGCGTTGCTAAGGATCGACGTTTAACTTGGATAATTATGGGCTTATCGAGGTAATTATCTTGTCCTCTATTTGTAATTGGAAATTACATGTTATTAGAATATATAGTTGAGTATACTATATATAGAACTAAGCTTAATCTTGTGGCAATGTCTTTTGACTTAAGCTGAAGAATAAAGAAAAGAAGCGCCTTTGTATTTACATAGAATTTGTATTGCGATAGACTTGTGTAGTATTGCGAGTAGAATTGTACGTCGGTTAGGCGTGTAAACCCCCACTGGTTGGCTTGATGGCGGCCTCGATAGAGGAGGAGATTTCTGTTGTTGCGGGGAAGGTCTTACCAATTTTACTGTAGAGAAATGGAACCTTGTGTTTTGAAGTTAATAGGCGTTCGACCTTTCTAGGTGAAAGTACTAAGAGTAGCGTATTCTACTTGAGGAGTGGAAAGGGCTAGCAAGGTTGTAGTACTTGGAGTATTTTGCTTATTGTCGATACTAAATCGCGAGGTATGTGAACCTCTTCTATCTGTTCTAGCATGATATGTGTGTAGCTATGTAACGGTGGGCGTCACAGGTGCTAAGTGTATTTGTTTGGTTTAAACATAAAGTGTTATAACGGCTTTATGGGAAGTTGGTTATATGACTTTATGTAGGTAAGAAAATAGTTTCTTGATGTTAGAAGTTAAGAGACTTGATCTTATAAGATAAGAGACTTAACTTATTTGTTTTAATGTGGATGTTTGTGAAACCTCATTCGTGAGTAATGAGTACTTGGTTTTAAAGGGATAATGTTTCATGATTTGAATCGAGAATGTGTATCGACAGGACCAACTGCGGCGTTAATAAGGAAAATTATTGAATAATGATGTGTTGTATTAAAACAAGTAGAAACCTACATCTGCAAAGAAGCTAAGATTAGACAAAATGATAATACAATTTCTAGATCAATTCTTATGTAATAAGATCTTTATAAAAAAGAATAAACTACTCGCATATATGACATATGTTACTCAATTGTTTTAAAAGAGATTAAGACTATGAGTTATGAAACCTTTCTAAAATAAGTGACTTGAGCATTTGAAAATGAGAAGCTTGAGTAATTGAAACTAGGCAAAGCGGAACTTAGGAAAGAATGTTGTTACTTGATTTTGAAAAGGAATGTGGGTTGGTCATTCTAATACTACGGGTATAGGGTGACTTTTATAAAAGTAATGGATCTCTTTTAAAAGAACTTAACATTATGTAGTACTTTGGGGTTAAAAACCGGACTTTGGCATAAAATGAAAGTACTTTGAGTTGTGTGAAACTTGCCTATGCTTGTTGTTGTGAAACTGCCTATGTTTGTTGTTGTGAAACTTGCCTACGCTGTGATGATAGCCTTTGTTGTGCAAGTGTGGTATTTCTGTATTCTGGCGTCTCTCGATAGAGGGTCGACATTGAGAACACTTGGGCGTGATGGCGATGATGGAGAATTCCAGGTATGTTTCCATTTTGATTCTTTGTCTTGTTGTTGATGTCACATGGACGTGTCTGCCGTCACGATTCAGGGAGCATGCGGCGGGTTGATTACCGATATATTGTTATTGTGGTTACATGGACATGTCTGCAGAGGTAAATTAGGGGCATGTGGCGTGCGGCGAGTTGATCACCCGATATATTATTGTTGATGTCACATGGGCGTGCTCTACAGAGGTAGAATTCGGGGCATGTGGCCATGGGCATTGGTATTATTGTTGCATCATGGACATGTCTACCGTCACGAGTCGAGCGTGCGGCCGTGATGCGAACATGATTGATGTTGTGGGCGTGAGACCCATAGATTATATTTGAGTGATGACTTGAGGCGTGAGTCCACTGTGGACATGGCGCTTTTATGTTGTGTTGTAGTTTGGTTATCATACATGTCTCTGCTTTATATAGACTAGTATGATTTCATTCTGATATTTTCTGATTTCACATACTTGGTACTGCCAGATCGACCTCTCCTTCGGGGCTACGTTCATGCCGCAGTAGAAATACGTCAGTCGTGGATCCTCGCTCTTAGGATCTCGGTTCAGCGTTTTTGGGAAGCTCCGTTTCTCGGAGGCTTATCTTTGTACGTGTTCCCCGAGTTGTAGGTTCTTGTACATTGGAGGTATGGCGGGGCCACTGTCGTCATAGTTGTAAATCTTAGAAGTGCAGTAAAGCTATTTGTAGGCGGAGTTTGTAGAAAAGAGGATTAAACTGCATTAGTTTTGTAAGAGTTGTATTTATATATGTTATTGGAAGGTAGCAGTTAGGTTGGCTGTTTTATGATCATATATCTTGTTTCTTGTTTAAAGTTTTATTTTCAGTGGTTTTCTCGATGTTGTGTCAGGGTGCAGGGATAAGGCACCGATGCAGACTGGGCCAGTGCGGTCGTTACACATTCCTTCAATAACCAAGAGGCTTATACTATTAAAACCAAGTATCACATACTTACAAATCAAGTTCTTAACTTTCAAAATACTTCAAGTCTCTTGTGGTTAGAAAACAAGTTTCCTTTTACTTTTAAACCTCAGTAACTTCACCACTTAACACAAGTTACTTCTCTTAAATCACGTCATTTCTCCTCTTTAAATCAAATAAGTAAATCACTCCTTTGACTCCCCTAAAGTCATTATAATGACCTTTAGGTTTTAGAACAAGGCAGCCAAAAGATTTGGAAACCAACTTCTTTTTAAGACTACATGTACTTTAAGTAAAAATACCTTCACTTTTAAGAATCCAAACTTCATCAAGAAAATGGATTCTACAACTTAATCTAAACATCAAAAGTACACTCAAGGAAGTACATAGAACAAATTCTATTTTAGGCAATCCAAATACAACGAAGGAATGGATCATTTAAGAGTAGAACCTACTTTCTTTATCTTGGGAATCATGCTGTAAGAGAGATAGTTCCACATACCTTGCTAAATCCACAAGCTAAGCGAATACAAATGACGTAGAAGTGTCAACCTATAATGGTCACAACAAGGCTATCAACTTCTAGTTTCTATGTAGAATAATACTAAGTATTTAGTCTCTAATTCTACGGAAAATCGGGCAGCACTTCCTTTGTTTCTACTCACTTTGCCACCTTTTTCAAGGTCGAATACAATAACCAACAAGCCACATTTAAGGCTCCACACAACATCCAAACAAAGGGGATTACACGCCTTACACGTCGTGTAAAATTCCGCCCCTCAATTAAATACGAGAAATAGTATAATACTTCACTAGCCATTCTCGCGTGACATATAACCAATCACACTACGTCTTTTCCAACTTTTCAATTTCAAGTTCTTAGGTCAACATGTTATATAGTTATAAACCACTTCACCAACTATAATTTCCTTCTTTATTCCACGTCGGCGACTTAAACTAATAATCAACTTGAATTCCAATCTTAAAGCTAAACATGCTAGTTTTGGATTAGGGTTCAATAGCCCATAAACATATCAAACTTCATACTATATAACACATGCTTGCTAAAATCCATAGCTACAACAATAAGTAAGTCTTAACTACTAAAAGCGACAAAATTTATACCTTTCCAAGCCCTTAAAATTTCCAAGATCCAAAGTCGCGCCTTAGAAATTCTTAGCTCCTTTCCTAAGTTCCAATCTGCTCCAAGCACTCGCCAGAGGCCTATGAAGAACCCATCTTCAAGTTCCAACTTCAAAGTTGAAGAACTCCATAGTTTCCGCATGAGACTAACGTGAAAATCAGTTTTTCCGAAATCTTTCTATTGAGATATCCTTTGATACCTAAGGGACATTGGGTTAAAGTCTTTGTGGCTAATGGATCAAAACTACAAAATTTTGTGTGGGATCTAAGGCAAACCCGAGCTCATTGTGAAGCACAAGAGTTTCTCTAAAATTTTCTAAGTGTTAATGAGCTAGTCTTGCACTAGTAGTATACTTATAACCTGATGGAGGGCTTAGACTTAAACAAATGTGAGGTTAGGATGAGTTTCACTGGATCAAGCCTAGGTGGACAAGTTGACTTGTCAGCAATATCAACTTTGGAAGACTTATCTTCTACCATGGTCAATGACCATTTTACCGCTGCATAAATTTCGACCAAGCCATGGGGTGCCACGGTCGCCTACCGTTCGTCCGTAAAATTCAAGTAACCACCGTTAGCCGCCAAATGTAAAATTCCTGGTGGGCCCCACGTGACCAATCGTAAAATAAATTTCCATAAGGTTAAGAGTTCCATACTCTTCAAATAATGCATTTGAGAATCCATTCTCAACAACTAACATTTTTCCTTTCAGGCGTTGAACATTTTCGTCGGAAAAACAATTCTTCCTTTCGTGCTAATTTCCAAGTCTTGATTCCTTACGCATTCTCTTATACATGTCCTGGACTTCTTGGGTGTAACAAGCGTATTCTACTCGAAGGGTGGAAAAGGCTAAGCGGATCTGAGACTTTGGGCGTTTGCTAATAATCGATAATCGTGCGAGGTATATGATTCTTCCTATCCTCTTGAGCATGATATTTTAAAAGAATATATATATAGATACGGTAGGCGTCATGTGTGTTAACTGAGCGTGGTTTACTCGATGTCTTTTGACTTGAGTTTTAAATAATAAGAATCTTGAAGTATTTCAAAAGAATTAAGAAACCTTTTTGAAAGAAGAGTAATACTTGGTATTAAAAGCCAAGAGTTATACTAGCTTTATGGGAAGTTAGGTATAACGACTTAAGAGAAATAAAAGGCAGTTTACTTAATTGTTTATGAAAGCCTTGTGTCGATTTAGGAAATGAGAATAAGTATCAGAACAAACCAACTGCGTTAATAAAGGAAAATGTATTGACAATAATTAATTATATTAAAACCAGTAGAAACCTCCATCTACATAGAAGCTAAGATAAGACAAAATTGTATTACATTTCCTAGATCATGGCTGCTTTAATAAGATTGTTATAAACAAGAATAACCTACTCACACATAAGACATATGTTACTCAAATTGTTTTAAAAGAGAATTATGTTATTAAGTGATTAAGACTATGAACTACGAAACCTTTCGAAAATGAGAAACTTGAGCATTTGAAATTAGGCAAACTTGAACTTTTGGAAAAGAATGTTGTCACTTGACTTTAAAAAGGAAGGCATGCTTTTGTCTTAAGTTGGTTCAGAAAGAAGGTAGGAAAATTGTTTTGGTTTACTTAAAAAGATAGTCACTCTATTTTTATACTACGAGTATCGTGTGACTCTTGTGAAAAAGCAGGATCTTTTAAAGTTAATGTATGAAGTACTTTAGGGATAAAAACCGAACTTGTTTGACATAAAATAGAAAGTACTTTGTGTGAATAACTTGATTATGTTGGTTTTGTGATAGCCTTGTATTACTTTCTTGTTGGTTTGATAAGTAAACATGTTAGGATCTACGTGTGTTAGTGTCTTGTGATGTTTGGGTAAAGGGGTTTCCCTGATTATGCTTATGTTGTTTTAATGATAAGCGTTATGTTAGTATTGTACCACTCACTCTTGACATGATATACGGGGTTAAAATGCCCCGTCACGAGAGGATACCTCATGCGGGTGCAGGTGACCTATGCGAGCTCACGAGTTCCGGGGTTAGTGCGCGGGTGATACCTCATGCGGTCCATGTGGCGTCACGGACTCACGAAAGTCGGGGCGATGCGAGGTAGCTACCCTCGACGGGATTACCTCATGCGGAACGAGGTGGCTTTATGCGGCTGCGGTGAGTTCGAGATTTAGCCTTGTGCCACATTAATCGAGGCGATGGCGGCCGATCATAGCGGCGCTAGAAAGACCTCGTGATCTGATTTTATAGCATTGTTGAGTGCGTAGGTTTTAGTAGTCGGTTATGCCTTCGTGCATAAACCTCGTGCGGTTTTATTATGACACGGTGGGACACGGTGTTCATGTGTATTCGGTGCTTTTATATCATAAATGCCGCCGGTGAGGAAGGTATTCACGGGCATGATTGATGTTGTAGGCGTGAGACCCATAGTTATATTTAATTGATGACTTTGAGGCGTGAGTCACGACTTGACATGGCTGCTTAATTATTGTGAGCGTAGTTTGGTTATCATACATGTCTCACCTTTATATAGACTACTATGATTCATTTATTATTTTTAGTTTCACGTACTTGGTACGTTGTCTTGACCTCGCCCGAGCTGCGTTAAATCACCGTAGGCAGAGGTACACGATGCGTCGATCCTCGCTCTTAGGATCACGGTTCGTTTTGGGAAGCTCCGTTTCTCAGGAGGCTTATCTTTGGTATAGTCCCACAATCATTACAGGTACTTTACATTCGGGGTATGGCGAGGCCTGTCCGTCGTTGTTATTATAAAACTCTTAGAAGTCGTAATCTTGTAAGGGCGAGTTTGTAAAAGGATATAGCCCATTCAAGTTCGAGTTTTATGTTTATATATGCAGGAAGGCAACTTTTCTCGAGAAAAATGGTTTCTCATACGTTTTGTTTCATGTTTTGTTTTATATTCATGATTACTACGATGTATGTCTACTTGGGTGCCGGGTAGGCACTCCACTGCACGGGCCGGGCGAGTCGTGACAAAAGTGGTATCGAAGCGATTAATCCTCGGAAAGTGTCTACGAACCATTATCTAGTAGAGTCGATTCTGGGTGTGTTGTGCACCATACCAATAATCGAGGCTATAGGATATTTAGGATTGGTTTCCATTCTTCCTCACTCACGAGATCGTGCCTTGGCAGTGTGTTATAAGTTGGACCCATTCGCGTATTTCTTTCACTGCCAGTTATGCCTCAGCGTAAGGCAACACGGGCCCGAGACCCCGAAGAGGCAAGAAGCGGCGAGGCTGGTAGAGTACGAGAGGTTCACGAGGCGCACGAGGCCCGACCCGTCTGCACTTTGAGGTGGTGCCGTTCGGGGAGTTCTGCGGCGGCGCTAGTCAGTGCGAGTCTAGCCAGCGCGGCGGCAGCGATTCCTCACTGCGGCCATGATATTTGACAACCGGTTCGCGACGACCGGTAGCGGGGAAGTATGGATTGCAAAGGGGCGTACCACATTTACTAGTTATGGATTTAGCAACCCGGAGTATATTATGTCACCGATTTATCCGCAGGTGCTTGATGATTATCAGAGAGGTTGTGCAGGAAGTAGCTCTTGATCGAGCATGAGGCATGGCGTATGCGGAGCTTACCTTGCCCATGCGCGGACAGTGAAAGCGTAAGATCGGCGGGTTAACCATGGTGGCCAGAAGAGAGGCGAGCGGCGAGTCACTTTGTTAACTATCGGCGGACTTACCTGTGGCCAGTTGATTATGCGCCTCGCCCGGTCGCGAGTAGTCCTCCGAGACTTCGGGGCGTTCGGGGTATCTGCGAGGAGTTGGTCGAGCTCGGGGCTTACGGTATACCCGTATTTCAGTATGTCGGCGGGGCGTCACGTGGAAATTTTCGAACTACAAAAGTGGCTTGGCGAATTAGCTTTATGCCGCACGATTGCAGAAGTCGTTTTTTTAAGTAGAGAAGCGTTTCCACGACTTTCGTAGGGAATTTCCGGCTATGTCATTTTTATTTTTGCGGATTTTTCAGAGGCCAACGAAACATTTTGGAATAGCGGGAGAAGCGGCAGCAGCGCACTCGCTCGATTGGTGGACTTGAGCGTCCATTTGGGCGAAATTAAGCGCGATGCCAGCACGTTTTTGTTGCCTTGTTTGGTCAAAGGGAGTTGGTAGGATATTTGTGTGTAGTGATCTTGGCCTACCACACTTGCACCACACTTGGCACGGCTTGATCTTGGCCATTGGTTGGCGCGGCTTTATACTATAAATACACTCTTTGAAGACTTTCTTACCCGTCTAAAAATGTTCTAAGTCTTAGAAATCCCTTCCTCCCTTGCTTGTGTTCGTCCACTCCCCATTTGGCGAGAACCCCTCACCCCAGCCACAGGTGGCCTTGTGGCGAGAGCCTCCCATACTCTAGTGGTGCTAGGCGGTAGGTACACGCACACTGCCAGCCTTCAGTTGTCTGCAGTATAAAATACCCACGCTTAGTGGTTATTAGAAATACTCTCGAAAGTATTGTTATAATGCCCCAGATTACCTTAGCTGATACCTTGTAGTATTCTAAGGTTATACCTACTCTGAGAAAAGCCAGAAAAATACTATTATACTTCAATCGAGTCCACAAAGAGCAAAACCTAGGAAAATCTCCATGGTCCCGGGTTGGGTATTGTGTGAGAAGTTAGTTAGAACTTTACAAGGGTGGTTTTAAGAGGCGGGTTGGAGCGCTCGGAGTTGGAGCTAAGCGATTGCTTACGGAGGATCGAGCTTTAAGCTAGGATAATTATGTAGGCTTATCGAGGGAGTAACTATCTTGTCCCCACTATTGTAATTGGAAATTACATGTTGTTAGATTATATAGTTGAAGTATACTATATATATAGTCTTTGAGCGTAATTATCGGCAATGTCT